>SRPS01000439.1:0-10752 GCA_018360175.1 Claviceps arundinis | reverse complement strand
CTGATGATTGACAGACAGCTGATGGTGGAAAGTCTCGGTGCCGAACACGAATTGAATGTATCAGCGAAGTACCTAAATAAAGCTAGCAGGGTGCTGCATGTCACTAACCGTTTTGGGAAGGAGGGCAGGGTCAAATATGAAGTTTTGGCAGGGTGAAATAAGGTCTCCCGCTGGTGAAGGCCGGAGTGACACCCGATTCACCGAAGACGAACGCGTCCCCGCATTTGAACAGATAGCTACCTCCTAAGGTAGGTACCTAGGTAGGTATGTTAGGTATGTACATGTATCCGTAGGACGGTTGGAACTTCGCCGACGTCGCAACGGTGACGGCTGTCACCGACGCCATCAGGAACAACTCTCGTAGGGCGACGATAGACATGGTGAAGAATCTACCAACAATGTACAGACAAACCACTTTTCCCATGGACTTCTTCCGCGTCGGACAAAATCTTGTACCATGTCACACTGAGAAGTGAGCGCAGGCCCCATGGGCTCAGAGAAAAGACTCATCTGTTGGAGAGCCAGACTCGATTGCATATTACGTTTCGGATTGACAAAAATGTTATTTCCAAGCCCCCAACGCTGGCCCTTGCCACGTCCTGTGTTGGACGACTGCGCTTTCCAGGATGAACTGTCAAGGCTGAGACACCGCCTTCCTGATACTAGGTAGGTATGTACATTGATCTTTTGCCAAGGATCTTCTCGTCTGATGGGGACGCCGGCTTGTCAATTTTGAGCGTTCATTCTCGCTCCGGCCGAACGTACCACTTCGTTATCCGTCCCTCCTTGCAGCTGCATCGTTCCGACCAACAATTCAAGCTCTAATCCATCTCATCATATGGCAAGTCAGAAGCTTGCGCTGCGCGAGATGAAACTGGCTCTCATTGCGTCCTCCGTACTTGCTTGCCTGTCGAGGGCTAAAGACGCCATTTCCCATTTGTCAAGTGTCAAGGCTTGGGGTAGAAAGTTCACAGCATCGTGAAGACTGAGAACCTGATGTCAAAGGCGGGATACCTACGAGCCAGTGTTCTTATGTACTTGAACTTCCGCTCCCACGGTACATGCTGTTACATGTACCTGCGCTTCAACCTTCAAACTCTGATTTCTTCCGGTCTCCGCTGCTACATACCTACATACCTACCTACATTAGGTACCTACTCCGTATGTATATACCTATCATCTATGTATGTAGGTACATACATAGGTATGGCCTCATGGCCAGATATTCGACCCTTGTCTGCAGACTGCAACCCTGCAGTCATTACCGTTGATCCTTGTAGGTACCTGTCGCACGGTATAGGGGACCAGGGGTACACAAAGCACATCAGAGTGGCCAGACGGCTGCGCCCATTCTTTTGTGCAACAGTACCAATGTCCCTGGACCTTGACACCTAGGTACAACTCCCAACACAGCTCCGGTTCTTCTTATGTACCTAGGTATGTACATTAGGTATGTACGGAGTACATTTTCTTGTCCGTTATTTGACCAGGGTCCGGCGACAACGTCTGTTGCTCTGCTGCCTCTGAGCCTCTGCCATGAATTCTTTTTTTCTTTTTCTTTTTGCTTTTGCTACGGAGTATCGGTAGACCCGATCCCTATGAGCCGAGCTTCGGATTTACGCCCCGGCACATGACGATTGGACCAAGACACCTTCCGTAATGGTGTGTACAGACTCCAGAGTAGTCGTAGACTTACCCATCTCATCCACGAGAGGCCGCGAAGAAGACCGACCAAGCGTAAATTCTCGCCGCGCTCTCGTTCGCGACCACGAGATTATTCGTGACCACGTCATAGCTTATGCGAGGGCTCTCGCAATCGTCTCACCAGAATCATGTCTTCATCCCTCTTCAATCCCGAGCCCACGATGGATGATCTGATTCAGGCTGGCCGCCACTGTTATGCGGTTCGGGAATACGAGTATGCGTTGCCATTCTTTACCAGGGTGAGTCTTCGCGAGCGCCCGAGGTTGTGAAGAATTACAGAGTACCTGTCTAACAGTTTTGTTCCCTGACAAAACAGGCCTTGAGAAGCTGCCCATGCGCCAAAGGCCGCGAAAGACGCAGATGCACTTGCAAAAACTTCGAAAGAGTCGCTGCTCAAGGGGGCTCGATATCTAAAGAAGTAATGCATCCTTGCCATTGCGAGGTTGGCATATTGTTCGAAAACTGTGACAACCCGTACCATATCGTGGCTCTAGATCTTCGAGCTGCATCGTACGGGGCTTTGGGCAAACTCGACGACGCGATGAATGACGCTGAATGGATGGTGAAACTAGCTCCCCGACTTCCAGATGTAAGCCGTCCTTGCCAGCGCCTTACATGGCTTGCGGACCTTGAGCTGATCTGTCCCGACTCTAGGGATACCTTCGTCTGGGAAAAGTTGCGCAGCTGCAAAAGAAGGACGAGTATGTCTGGAGGGTGTATACGGCTGGAATCGAAGTCAACAAGGAATTTGTCGTGGGCTTTTCGCCTGGATTGCAGGTGAGATACATGGCCCTCGGCCCAAGGCGATCGTGACGCGGTCACGTCCGGCGTCTATTAACCAGCCGATCCTCAGCAACTTTATTATGCACGCGAACCCCTCCACAGGCGCTTCTCTCGACAAGATCCATTGTGCCTGCCAAGCGAGTTGGTCACGCACATCTTCTTGCACCTGAACTTCACCGAAATTCTGTGCGTAGATTTCCCCTGCCCTTTGCTGAGTTGAGCACTGATTCGTCGTCCAATGTTTTGGCTGATATCATGCATTTGAATACATAGTGTTCTTCTGCGCGTTTGCAGGAAATGGAAACGCACACTCACGAGTCCCTCGCATGGCCCATTGTGGAGAGATGTTGTGTTTCCCAATAGGGTTTTGAGGCCGAGACCACTCGCAGAAGACATAAAAAAGATACTGTCCTGGGCAGGGGCTGGAGGTGCAAGGAAGATCGTGATACCGAGAAAGTTGACGCTTCCTCCCACCGCGTTCGAGCATCTGCTCACAGCATCGCCTAACCTCGAGTACCTCGAGATTGGGCTGATAGATCTAGATCAATGGCCCTCTCTGGACGACAAGAGATGGAATCGACTCAGGCACGTTTCCGTTCAGAGCTATCACCGATCTTTCTATGATGTTACAGTAGATTATCCTCGAGGATTCCCTCAGTTGTTCCTGCAG
This sequence comes from Claviceps arundinis, assembly GCA_018360175.1. Classification (NCBI taxonomy): domain Eukaryota; kingdom Fungi; phylum Ascomycota; class Sordariomycetes; order Hypocreales; family Clavicipitaceae; genus Claviceps; species Claviceps arundinis. The sequence goes on along the minus strand of SRPS01000439.1, from coordinate 7,595 downwards.
AATGCTGCCAGCTCTTTGGAGCATCTCGACTTCGTCGGAATTCCATATCAATGGTTCAATTGGGAGCTTTCGCCGCCATTGATGCCCCTTCTTCCTAAGGTGAAGACTTTGCGAATGGACCATTTTGAGCATGAGGATAACGACAGAATCTCATTGAGTATAGTCCGTCTTCCCCACCCAAAGAGCCGCAATAAAAAACCTCTGTCTTCGATTTCTTGTCTCCCATTCGGGAATCGTCGCTACATGTATAGAACGAGGAGGCGGGCTTGGGAGCAATGGCACTAATTGATTGAGTCCTGATAGTTACCTCTCTCCACCGCCTTTCCCAGCCTCGAACAGCTTTGGATCGGCCCAAACGTGCCACATATAGACTCTGATCCTGGGGAGGTCGGGCTAGAGAGGATGGAAACTATATGGCCGCATTTGAAGGTCTTCATATTCGATTCACACGGTTCCAAAGTCGCCAATGATTCTGTAAACAGAACTCTTTCGAAGCTACGGAATCTGAGGTGTCTCAACCGCGGAAACTCACTGCAACATGTTCGTTTTAGGGTCGAGAAAAAGGGCCGGGCTTGCATTTCCATAGATATTCGTGGCGTACTCCCTAAACTCGACGATGCGCAGCGTTTTGAGTACAAAGATCTGCATTCTTTCAGGTCGAACTCGGTGTGTATCCCACCCGATGGAGCCCGAACCCTGCTTTACAACGGAATCATGAGCAAACAGTTGAGATCCTTTGACATTGTCTTCCCTCAAGAGTCTATCCTCATAACCGATACCATCGATCGCGCTGGAGACGCAAGTATTCGCCATTTGAAGGGCTACGAATGGGCTCGCGGCGCTCCATCGATTCACACGATAGGATGCTTCAATTTCCGATTCCCGAACAACCCAAAAGACGACGAGGACCTGCCCCTGCCGCAGTTTCTGGCCTCATTTCCCAATCTGCGGACTTTGGAAATTTATTCCGCCCAATGTAAGCACGAACCATTCAATATTTGGACCTCAAATTTACCAATGGCCCGGAGACGGTCCCGCCCCTTCCGGGATGTCCCGGATAATTCAATGACAACCTCCACATCCACAAACCATTCACAAGATTCCAGGTTTGTGAATGTGGTGGTTGCGATTATGAAGCGCACGCATCTCAAGACCATCTACACGGCGGATGTAAAGGGCCCAGCGTTAGACCAGCTGAGGCAAGCGGCATGGGAGCACGGCGTGAAATTGGTAGAAGAATTGCGGCCACAGCAATGGCCGATGCCGCTGTCAGAATAGGGGGCCCGAGGCGCACTGCCACTCGTAGAATGAGCGTGTCTACAGTCTGTGTGCTTGCTCGTGCGCCTCGACTCACTTTTAGATAACACTTGAAACGGGCCTGGCACCTGCCCTCGAATCTCGATTTATCGACAGAGAAGAGCAAGTCTAGCGCCATCTCAAAGGTTGAGAAAACGCCGTGGATTGTTCTTCAAGTGAGAAGGAGGGAGTTTTGGGCTCCCCCGTTGTCCACGAGGGCGTATACAATCAGAATGAGGTGTGAAGGACTTGCATATACCAATGACTGGAGACTACTCGATAAATATTGTCTTTCTTACTGGAACAGAAGCAGAGAAATAGAAGCTTGTTTTTCTTACCTAGTCTCTTTATTTACCAGACTCTCGAGTCTAGGCAATTGCTTCCGTCAGGGAGCTTTTGCGCTCCGAGCTCTCTTTGGACCAGTGGACAGACATACATGAATGATGCTGATGCTGCCTTCTCTTTCTCAAACGCAGGGGAAATGCTTTCGTCTCAGGCAACATCCCGTCCCGTGCCGCAAGTCTACACTTGGAAGTTGACCCGGCTTGTGACGTTCTAGAGCACTTTGAAACTTCAATGCAGAAGTCGGGGCTAAGGACATTTTTGGGCCTCAGACGTCTTTTTGCTAAGGTCCATCCATGTACAAGTGGATAAGCGCAGACGCCAAGGACACCTCTAGAGATCTTTAGAAAGCGAAAGTATGCCATCGCGCTTTGAAAAGACGTCAAGACAAATGCCGTCTCCAAGGATTGACTCCTGATACGGTGATACCACCTTACATGTGCGCTAGTCGTGGCCGCGTAGCAGTACTTAACAGGTGGCAGTACTGCCACGTACAGGTGTGTGTCACTGCCAGTGACTAGTGACTCAGTGGCCACGTATGCGCTAGTGCCGTTGAAGGCAGCGATTCCAACACTTTCACAGTCCCTATGCGCCAAGCCTGTGTGACTCCAGACTTACGCCCTGGCACGTGGTCAGTGGCCATATCGCCCTGTTTAAGTTTTGAAGAATATGCGTGGGTGTGGCCCGAGCAATTAGGGCTGGTGATATTTCTGCGGCGTGCGGTTGCGGAAGAAAAGGCACTGGAGGGTGCGAATGAGAGACGTACAAAGAGATGAGTGTGGGTGCATGCAGCTAAGTAAAAGGGTGGTGACTCGTGAGACGAATGAAATGGGTATCGAAAACACCTCGAGCGTAAGTATCGACTGACTGAACCTCGCGTCGAGTTGAACCGGCCACATTTTGTCGCTTTGCCTCTGCCTTATTTACTAATTAGGATTCGACTGCCGCATTGCCTCTGCCACATTCTCACCCATCTACTACGGCATCATTAGTCACCAAGTTGTCATGCGCAGACTCTCGCAATCGTCTCACTGGAATCATGTCTTCATCCCTCTTCAATCCCGTACTCTCGATGGATGATCTGATCCAGTCTGGCCGCCACTGTTGTGCGATTCAGAAGTACGAGCGGGCGTTGCCATTCTTCACCAGGGTGAGTCGTCGCGGCAGCACACGAGGTTGTGAAGAAGTTGAAGAGTACCTTTCTAACAGTGTTCTGTGACTGAACAGGCTATTAGAAGCTGCCCATGCACCAGAGGCCTCCAACGACGCAGATGCACTTGCAAAAACTTCGAAAGAGGCGCTGGTCAAGGGGGCTCGATATCTAAAGAAGTAATGCATCCTTGCTATTGCGACGTTGGCATATTGTTCAAAAAGTGTGACAACCCGTACCATATCCTGGCTTTAGATCTTCGAGCTGCATCGCACGAGGCTATGGGTCGACTCGACGACGCTATGAACGACGCTGAATGGATGGTGGAACTGGCTCCTCGACTTCCAGATGTAAGCCGTCTTTGCCGGCGCCTGGCATGGCTTGCGGACCTTAAGCTGATCAGTCCAAACTCTAGGGATACCTTCGTCTGGGGATAGTTGCGCTGCTGCAAAATAACCACGAGTATGCCTGGGGGATGTATACGACTGGAATCGAGATCAGTGAGGAGTTTGTCATGGGCTTATCGCCCAGATTACTGGTGAGAGGCATGATTCTCGGCCTGAGGTGATGATCGATCAGGACGCGGTCACATTAGGGTGTATATTGACCAGTCGATTGCTCAGGAACTTTACGATGCACGCGAATCACTCCGTCTGCGCGTCTTTAGACAAGATCCGATGTGCCTGCCCGCCGATATCGTCACGAACATCTTTTCGCACCTGAGCTTTTCTGAAAATCTGTGCGTTGATTTCCCCTCGCTTTCTATCGCATCAATTCGTTACCAAATACTCGAAATACCTACTTTGGCTGACGTAAAGCGTGGCACAGTCTCTGTCTGCGAGTTTGCAAGCAATGGTCACGCACACTCACCAGCCCCGTGCATGCCCCCTTATGGAGGAGCATTAACCTTCTCCGTATGCCCATGACGCTAGACTGCGAGCCAAGCTTCGAGGCATTGAACAGAGTGCTGTCCTGGGCAGGAGATGGGGGTGCCAGGAAGATAGTGATGTCAAGAAAGACAACGACGCTCACCGAATCAACTTTGATGGCGCTACTGCTAGCATCACCTCGTTTGGAGAATTTGCAGGTTAGGCAGCTATCGGATGATTTTACTTTCCCTCCAGATGACAACATGTGGAAACGATTTGCGGCGCATGCTTTCCTTGCGGATCACGACACGCTTTCCCGTTCCGTATATCCTCAGACATCCCTCGAGTTTGCAACTGCTAGCTGTTTGAAGCATCTCACTCTCTGGGGCATTCCACGGCCATGGTTCAACAGTGGGCAAACGATACCCCGTCTTACCGAGCTGAAGACTTTGCGAATGGACCATCGTGGAGGTTCCTACGGCAACACATTATCTATAGTCTGTCTTCCCCGCCCAGAGTGCTCCATTAAGAAGCGTTTTCCTCCCATCTTTCTCCTATCGCTCCCCGATTGGAGAGGATGAGTCGGCGCGCTTGAAAGAGAGAAAACTAACCCATCACGTTTCCGTAGTTCTATCTCTCTGACGCGTTCCCAAAACTCGAACAACTTTCCATCGGCCCCGGAATACCTAATCTGGACCTAGAACCTGTACCAATTTGGCGAGAAAAATGGGCAAGTGTTTGGCCGCATTTAAAGGTACTCAGAGTCGAGGCATTGGGACGTCCGATACCATCTTTCGCCGACACACTTTTCGATGTCAGTAACATCATGTGGACACGTCATTTCTCGGAAAGAACGCGTTCGACGTTGCAGTACCTGATGAGCCTTAATCGCGGCAACTCTCTACAGCATATTGTTATTGAAAGCCATCAGGAGGACTGGCCTCGCCCTTTCGGCGGCATTGATGAATTGGTCCCTAAACTCGAAGTTGCCCAGAATCCACAATTTCGAAACCTGCGATCCTTCAGGTCGCACAATTCGTGTATTACGTCCCAAGATGCTCGAAGCTTGCTCTCCAACTCGATTCAGACCAAGACATTGACCTCCTTTGACATTGTCTTCCCGAAACCCGAAGAGTGGCCCCCTGATACCCTCCGCTTTCAGAACTCGAATATTCGCCATTTGCAGGACTACAAATGGTTACGTGGCACTCGCACCATTCACACGTTGGGATGCTATAGGTTCCGCTTTGGACTCGATGCTGAAAACGACGAGCATCTGCCCCTGCCGCAATTTCTGGCCTCGTTTCCCAATCTGCGGACGCTAAGCATTGACTCAAGGCACTACAAACAAGATGAGTTTGCCACTGTGGTGGTAGCGATTATGAAGCGCACACATCTCAAGACCATCTACACGACTTCTGTGAAAGGCAAAGTGTTAGACCAGTTGAGGCAGACGGCACAAGATCGCGGCGTAGAATTGATAGACGGGGATCGGCCAGAGCATTGGCCAATGACGTTGTCGGGATAGACGTCTATCTGAAGTCCATGTAAAATTGGATGAGCGCAGGCCTGAGGACTCAGAGGAAGAAATCACACCTCTAGAGATCTTGGGTGGAGACTGGAGTCAGGACGAAAGTCTGTCATTGCGCTTTTAAATGGCGTCAAACACTGGTCTTTGCCACGTGCTGTGCCAGGCAAATGCCATCGTCGTCGGTCGAGGATGAACTTCTCGTGCCGACTGAGGACTCCTGACTCCTGAGATACCGCCTTACATGTGAAGATCTATCGTCTCTCTGAGCAGTGAGGCTGTGAGCAGCTGAGCTTGTGACGATGAAATGTCAATTTTGGCTCATCATACACACTACGGCCACGCCCAACTGGATTTAAGCTGAGTAAAAGCTCGAATCCGTCACACCACGTTTCAAAAGCTATAAACTTACACCGTGTGTGGCGAGGCTGGCCGCTGCCTCTTAGTACGTACTACGTAGTACGAACTGCACACTCGCTTGTCTATCAAGGGCCAAAACGCTGTTCCAATGCTCAAAAAGGGTCCTGTTTTTTTGTACGCAATACTGATCGTTGCCTGTTGTAACTTATTTCGAGCCTGACAGCCTTGCTTGTCTTACTTTCACATAGCGCTAAGCCTGTATGACCCCAGACTCACGGCGCGGCACGTGGTCAGTGGCCATATGTTTTGAACGAGGGAATCTGCATTTTGCGGCCAGGTTATACCGTTATAGCTTATTATGCTCGTTGTCGAAGGCCCGAAATCAATACACTATTTCCTGGTTTGGTTCTCTCGGAAAACACAGGGTGTGCAATCAAACTAAAGCTGGTGTCAGGTGTCAACAGGTGATGCCTCTGCGGCGCGCGGTTGCTGAACAAGTTGGCATCGGGAAGGGGCGAACTAGAGACGTGTAAGTTGTAACGTGTTGAAGGGGTGAGTGTAGTGTGTATGAGTGAACGAGGGGCGAGAGGAATGGAATGGGTAGGTGGTAGGTACCTTTTAAATTCGCCTCGGCCACCTCGTCCGCCTCATCCACCGTCCACGAGGTGCCACGGCCCACGAGTTGGACCTGCCACATTTTTTTCGGGTTGTCTCCTGCCACGGTCTTTTGGGTCGTCTCCTGCCTCATTTGTAAATTGGGATCTGGCTGCCGCATTGCCGTTTATCATTCATCACCGGGTCCTCATTCACCAAATCATTTCTTCATCCCTCTTCAATCCCGAGCCCACGATGGATCATGGATGATCTGATCCAGTCTGGCCGCCACTGTTATGCGGTTTAGGAATACGAGTGTGCGTTTCCATTCTTCACTAGAGTAAGTCGTTGTAGTAGTGCCCAAGATTGTGAAGAATTAGAGAGCACCTGTCTAACATTTTTGTTCCCTGACAAAACAGGCCATGAGAAGCTAGTAGCTACCCATGCCGCCAAAGGCCTCGAACGACAGATGCACTTGCAAAAACTTTGAAAGAGTCGCTGCTCAACGGGGCTCGATTTCTAAAGAAGTAATGCATGCATCCTTGCCATTGCGAGGTTGGCAAAGTGTGACAACCTGTACCATATCGTGGCTCTAAATCTTCGAGCTGCATCGTACGGGGCTTTGGGCAAACTCGACGACGCTATGAATGACGCTATGAATGACGCTGAATGGATTGTGGAACTAGCTCCCCGACTACCAGATGTAAGCCGTCTTTGCCAGCGCCTGACCAGTGACATGGCTTGCGGACCTTAAGCTGACCAGTTTCAACTCCAGGGATACCTTCGTCTGGGGAAAGTTGCGCGGCTGCAAAGTAACCAAGAGTATGTCTGGGGGATGTATAAGACTGGAATCGAGATCAATGAGGAGTTTGTCATGGGCTTATCGCCCAGATTACAGGTGAGACGCATGATTCTCGGCCTAAGGTGATGATTGATCAGGGCGCGGTCACATCAGGTGTATATTAGATTATTGACCAGTCGATGCTCAGGAACTTTATGATACACGCGAATCACTCCGTCCGCTCGTCTTTAGACAAAGTCCGATATGCCTGCCCGCTGATACCGTCACGTACATCTTTTCTGAAAATCTGTGCGTTAATTTCCCCTCGCTTTCTATTGCATCAATTCGTTTCCAAATACTCGAAATACTTTGGCTGAGTCCTGACTTCAAGCGTGGCACAGTCTCTGTCTGCGAGTTTGCAAGCAATGGCCACGCACGCTCACGAGCCCCCTGCATTCTCCCTTATGGAGGAACATGACATTTACTCCTATGACCATAAGGCGGGTACTCAGCTTTGAGGAATTGAACAGAGTACTGTCCTGGGCTGGAGATAAGAGATGCCATGAAGATAGTGATGCCGAGAGACACGTCGAAGATGCTCACTGAATCATCGTTGACGATGCTACTCCTAGCATCACCGAACCCAGCGCATTTAGAGGTGACCTGACCAAGGGG
>SRPS01000438.1:0-10927 GCA_018360175.1 Claviceps arundinis | reverse complement strand
TCTAGTTACAAAGTAGATGTGTGTGTTCACGTGACTTCTGCCCTGTGTTACCGCCCAGCGTAGTAGGGACCCATATCCAATAATCCGACAGGTGTGCTGGTCTTAAATACCTTCCCTGGCAGTTCCGCGATGTAGGCAAGCATTCCTCGGAGCTCAATGACATAAGGTATCAATGGCTTGTAGTAGGGCATGAACTCGCGTTTTGCGAACTCTGTGAAATCACTGTGAGAAAAAATCACGCTCTGTTTGTCCACTAGCAAATCGAGGTCGTTGAAATGATTCCACTTGGCAAAACGGGGTGATCTCCGTGAGCCTTTGCCAGACTTGCCGTGGTGGATGCATATCCATAACAACACCCAAAAGAACGACTCAAGGTCATGCAAAAAGCTATGCTCCTCACCTTGGAGCAATCCGATTGCCATGAAAGCTCGGGTACCTGTCTTTGTCCGTTCAGTAGAAGCATCATGGCGATCTATTTCGATGGCGTGATCAAGATCAATCAGGAAGTGTGGCCAGGACTGTTTCGATTCCTCATTGATCATGAGATTGTTGATCGAGATGTCCCGATGCAGTATACCTGCCTCGTACAAAGACTGATGACCTTCGATGCAGCCCTCAAGACAAGCAAGCAGCGCCTGGCGGGAGCTAGCTTTGTATATAGCCTTGCCATAATCCTGAACGATGACACGGCGATGCACTCTATTTCGTAACTCGTTCGGTAGCTCGATTCGTGACTTACGGGCCCTGTCCGTTGGCGACGAGGAGCAAATCTTTTTCCGTGGACGTAGATCAGAGTCTTCTTCTTTCCCGCTGGTGCTAGGATTCGTGCTCGTCCCGCGCTTCCGCAGTCTTTCTGATGGCGCTCTGCTGAAGCTCTCCGAGTCAGACTGTGCAGAGTTCGAAGCGGTTGCTTTAACCAATCCTCGTCGTACACAGGCGTGGACATCATCGTTCATGCCGCGAACCTGTACTGTCTCATGGTGGTAATGGCGAGCCACGTTGACAACGCCTTTACGAGTCGCGAGCAATAACATGTCGCCCTCCTCGTTGCCCTTCACTTCTTGCCAAGAGTCTTTGACAACCAATATTTTCTCGGGATCATCTTTGACGTGAGCTTTCCAGCAGGTTGTTGCCCGACCAACTAAACACGGCGATCTTAAAATCTCTTGATCAAGGATGATACACTCCTTGCTTCCATCCAGTCTCTCAACATCGATGCATCGTTTCTTGCCTTCAGCAATCTCGAACGTGGGATCGGGTCGCTTGATTGAGGAATCAAAGCCAAGGTCCTCTTCACTCATCCAGAGGAAGCCAAGAATGACTTTAATAAACTTCAAAGGCTCTGTGTTGATATTTATCTTCTCAGATGCGATGCCGCCGAGCCTATCAAATAGCCAGACCCTCATGAAAGACCCACAGAGAGTGAATCCTAGAACAAACCGCCTTGTTCCTTGTGCAGTCAGAATATCCTGCGCATTTCTCGCAAGAGCCAACCGAGTCTCTTGGTCCTCTTCGGCCATAGGATCCCTTCTCAGGCCTCCCCGAACCAGCATTCGGGCATCGGAGTATGTCGAACTCTCTGGACTACCTTCCAGATCTGCTGCATAAACGAAGCCGACGTCCAACTCTTGCATCGTCACAGAATCTCGAGATGACTCCCGCGGTATTCCTAAAAAAGCTCGTCGGTGCGAGACATCAGACGAAAATGAAGCCCTGGAGAATTCTTCTAGCTCGTCGGTGACAAGTTGGAGCCATGCGACGACCTCAGTCTCCGCGGCCCCATCAGGCCAGGTGTCCCATCCATCATGAAATCCTGTCACTACGCCAGCCTTGCATCTGTCGAGAAATTTTTCGGCCGTCTGCTGATACTCGCTGCTTGGAAAGAACGCGCCGAAAAAGCCGGGTGTATCGACATCTAAATGGCCTTTCAATTTATTCTCGAGGAGGAGATTAGTGTCCTCGCGATACTCCGAAGAGGAGGTCACGTAGTCTGTGGTGTACTGTGATGGCGATTGTAAATGGTCGGACACGGTGGAATAGGGCGAAGTCGTGGCGCCATGAAAGCTGTGATGCTCGGACACGTTGAAGCTTGGAGTTGATTCTCGGATGGCAGTAACTCTCCCATCCTGGGGCTCAGTGGATCGGACAGCTGGACGTCTTTTGGCAGTATTGTTCGCAGAAAGAGACGCTGTTATAAAAGCCAAAACTTCATCCCACAGAGTCTTATCATCCGCCATCATGATAGCTGCTTTGAGAAGGCGTCGCGCAATATCCTCTCCGACCAAACCCGTTACAATGGACTTGGAGAGCACAATCAAGTCATCGGAGACGCTTCCATGGATCCCCTGTAGGACTTTCGCCGCGGGATGACTTCGCAAGACGAACAAAAGTTCTGAGGCTAGATACCGTACATCTGCAAATGAGTTAACGCCTGCGGACTGGCCTACTGGATCTGTTTCACCCTACTCACCATCTGCAATGATTCGGTCAACCGCAGCAATGTCGCAAACACCCTCTTGTCTTGCAATAGAATGAAAGACATCCAGACCATTCGCGATGGGGTATTCTTGGATCGTCCGATTCCAGTGTTGTCGATCCATTAGCTTAGACCCGAACCCCAGAACGCGAATGCTAGAGACGAATGATCTTGGCAGAAACAGGCCCGGAGGCAGGATAAGAAAGACGTTGAAAGAAAAGAGTCGTTCACTCAGTATGTGTGTATGTATGCGGCAATCCTGTTGCAAGAACACGAGTTGGTGGTACGATAAACAATGACGAAGAACTGGACCAAGTGGCGGGGGAAAGTGGACTTCGGAGTCGTGAGAAACCAGCACGTGACTCATTATCGAGAGGGTACCTATAGCTACTACGATGGCTTGTTCTGTTCGAAAAAAACTCCGCGTAGAACACTACAATAAACTACAACCTCATTGGCCGCCAACGTCACCCTACGGACTTGCAACCACTGGCAATTCCACTGTAACTGGACAGAAATCACTGCAAATTCCAACTGCCACCACGACTTACGCCCGCGTAGCGGAGGGACGATAGAAGACCTATATAAATACTACATGTAGGTAGGTACTACCATCAAACTGGTGCAGAAACGAAAGACGTACATAGCGTAATGGCGTCCGACGTGAATGGGATTGTGTACTTGGCTGATGCATCACAGTCGGTACGTATCTGAGATCTCCCTCGGAATCCCTTCCCGTCGAAGCGCCGCGTGCCTAAAAACGATATGTAGGTACCTATGTACCTAGGTATGCGATAAACGGACAAACTCTCTGGTTGGGAGAGAGCCCCATTTTTTTCCTGGAACCATCTTGCTGCCCCACCAGGACATTGGCATGGAACTTGGAATCGCGTTGGACTGGTGATTGGTTGTTTGTTTCGGAACTGTCATTCTTTTCATTTCTGGTCTTGTGTTGTTAGTTCTGCTTCAAGGGAGACATGAAGTCACAGGAGGAACCTTGAGTTCAACATCAAGGGAGTGGAGTTGTTTGTTTGTTTCGAAGGGAGACGGGTCTTTTCTTTTAGAGGAGAGGAAACCCCAGTTCTGAGGAGGAGGAAGGGGAGGGGGGAATCGTTCTTTTTTGGTCAGTTATCGGATATACGGAAATCGAGTCTTGTTCTTCTTTTGGATCTTATCGGAAAACCTATTGGAAATCGTACAGTCGTCAGTCTCATTCAGTTGTTCCCGCGTAGGGCTTGTGTGTTGTTCTTTTCTTTCTTATTCCCCTGGACCCTCAGTTTATCTGTATGTACAGAAAGAAAGATGGGTCCGCGTTTGCGCCAAGAAAACTCGGCTTCGGCAAGTGGGGGCTATGGGGCGTATGTATGTACGGAGTACCTATGTACATACCTAATGTAAAAGCCCTTTCCCCCTTCCCTTGCCACCGTCGGGCCCTCGTTCTCGTCACTGTTCATCGTAGCCATCGCTGACGAACAGCATCTCTCTCATTCTTGCGATATAATTTGCCGCACACTCAGCGACAGATACTGTGTGAAAGACTTTTTTCCGTTCAATGCCTTCCTTGTCCTACAGCCTTGTTTGTGACGGAATCATCCGTCTCTAGCATTCGCATCGTTCCGATCGGAACTAATGGATCCACAACAGTGGAATCGGACGATCGAAGATAACCCCATTGCACATGGTCTAGACGTGTTCCACTCTATTGCAAGGCGTAAGGGCGTCTACGACGTCGCTGCCATTGACCGACTCAATGCAGACGGTGAGTGTGGTGACTGATGACAATGGACATCAATCAAGCAGGCCACTCCATGTATTAATTAATTTGTAGATATACGGGTTCTTGCTTCACACCTTCTGTTTCGATTTGAGGACCATGCAGTCGCTCGAGGAAACTTCTACGATGATTTGGTCAAGGTCGGCGAGGCTATAATAACGAATACAATTGAAATCGATCATCTCCGACCTCTGCTCAGAGCAGCTATCACTAAGGCGGGCGATAAGGCTTTGTGGGGTGAAGTCTTGACACTTATTACTGCCTTCCTCGGCCTCACTGCGACCCATACTGCCACAAGACCTCCAACTCCCCATTTGGACGAGTCGCAGAATAGGAGCGTCACGGCCACCCCAACTTCAACTCCAAACATCAACATCTCTGAGCATCACAGCCTTCCTGGTGCAACAATTCCACCGATTTCCACAGTGTCCCAGCATTTTCAATCACCATCCCGGACCCAGTACACCGCGGGATCCGTGACCTCCTTGTCGGAGTATCGCAAGGAGAATGAACTCCGGCTCCTCCTTCAGCATGAATTGAAAGGCTGTCTAGGTATTGACATCCCAGGCTTTTTGGACGCGTTCTTTCCAAGCAATGAGTATCAGCAGACGGCGGAAGAGTTTCTCGACCGATGCAAGGCTGGCGTAGTGCCAGCATTTCACAATGGGTGGAAAGCTTGGCCTGATGGGGCCGCGGAAACTGAGGTCGCCACATGGCTCAAACTTGTCACCGACAGACTGGAAGAATTCTCCAGGGCTTCGCTTTCGTCTGATGTCTCGCACCGACGAGCTATTTTGGGAATACCGCGAAAGCCATCTCGAGGTTCTGTGGCGATTCAAGAGTTGGACGTCGGCTTCGTTTATGCAGCAGATCTGGAAGGTAGTCCAGAGGGCTCGGCATACTCCTGCGCCCGAATGCTGGCACGTGGAGAAGTGAGAAGGGATCCTATGGCCGATGAGGCCCAAGAGACCCGGCTGGCTCTTGCGAGGAATGCACAGGATATGCTGAAGGCACAGAGTTTAAGGCGATTTTTCCTAGGACTCACTCTCTGCGGGCCCTTGATGAGGGTGTGGCTGTTTGACAGGCTCGGCGGCATCGCATCTGAGCAGATAAATATTAACACAGACCCTTTACAGTTTATTAAAGTCATTCTTGGCTTCCTCTGGATGAGTGAAGAGGACCTTGGCTTTGACTCATCAATCAAGAGACCTGATCTTACGGTAGAGGGAGCTGATGGCAAGAAGCACTATATCGAGATTGAACAGCAGGGTGGAAGGAAGAGGTGCATCATCCTTGATCAGGCTATGTCGAGGAATCCTTGTATGATCGGTCGGGCAACGACCTGCTGGAAAGCTCATGTCAAAGATGACCCCGAGCTGATACTGGTCGTGAAAGACTCTTGGCAGGAATTGAAGGGCGACGAAGAGGGCGACATGTTATTACTCGCGACTCGTAAAGGCGTCGTCAACGTGGCTCGCCATTACCACCATGAGACAGTACAGATTCGTGGCATGAATGATGATGTCCGCGCGTGTGTTCGACGAGAATTGGTTAAAGCAACTGCTTCGAACTCTGCACAATCTGACTCACAGAGCTCCGGCATAGCACCATCAGAAATACTGCGGAAGCGCGGGACGAGTACGAATCCGAGCATTAGCGCGAAGGAAACAGGCTCTGTCGTACATCCACGAAAAAAGATTTGCTCCTCATGGCCAACAGACGCTGTTACTAAACCACCGACTGAGCTGCGAAATAGGGTGCATCATCGAGTTATCGTGCAGGATTATGGCACGCCTATTTACAAAGCCAGCTCTCGCCAGGCGCTGCTTGCGTGTCTCGAGGGCTGCATCAAAGGTCATCAATCTTTGTACGAGGCAGGCATACTGCACCGGGACATTTCCATAAATAACCTCATGATCAATGAGGAAAGGAATGAGTCCTGGCCACACTTCCTGATTGACCTTGATCACGCCATCGAAATGGATCGCCATGATACTTCTAATGAACGGACCAAGACAGGTACCCGAGCTTTCATGGCAATCGGGTTGCTCCAAGGCGAAGAGCATAGCTTTTTGCATGATCTTGAGTCATTCTTCTGGGTGTTGTTTTGGACATGCATCCACTATGGCAAGTCTGGCAAAGACTCTCGGAGATTACCCCGTTTTGTCGAGTGGAATTCTCTCGACGACTTCGACCTGTTATTGGAAAAACAGAGCATGGTTCTTGCGTACAATGAATTCATTTATAGCGCGGAATGCGATTTCATGCCCTATTACAAGCCATTGATTCCTTATGTCAACCAGCTCCGAGAATTGCTTCCTTACGTCACACAACTGCCAGGGCTGGTTTATAGGAACAGCACACGTGTAAAAAAGACCGGCCTCGAACTTTACTCGCAGATGATAAACGTCCTCCGCGAGGCCCAGGAGGATCCTGAAGTGTGCGCAGAGTAATACCTGCTACGAAAGTCTCCGAGATCGCTGCGAGAAAAAGTCTGGGACTCCCGGCAGTCGGAACTTGGGACCATTGGTGAATGGAGCATTGGAACTGCAGCCTGCAAAGGCTCGATTCTCTTGAGGCCATGTTAATCGAAGAGACTTGATTCAGATTGCGAGGTTGCGTCGTGATCAACAGGCGAACGAAACGCCAGTGAAATTCCCAGGGCTTTGCATCATTCACCATTGGGGCTCTCAGCTGCGGCCCCGGCCGTTGTCGCACACGCTTGCCCGGCCTTAAACATTTCCTTTGGAGTCCGGCGTCCTAGAGGAACATCGTCGGACTGTCACTGCGTGTCATCTGTCACACTGTCTCACACACGCTCAGCCCTTTTCGGGTCGTAAGCTTAAAGCGCTTAGCCAATGTCGTGTTGTAGGCTGCAGCAAGAGACTAGAGCGGCACACAAAACATTCATATTCGAGGTATCACGGACCAAACCTTCTGGTAATTGGTAGTCACTGTCAGTCACTGCCAGGTCTGGTGTTGCATCGTGCATCACTGCATCATCATTCATGTATGTTGATGTGACATTGTGTCACTTAAGCATGTCATCATGCCATTTCAGTGCCAAGCCCCAACCATTGGCCCTTGTCTACTTGTCTGATCGGTCGACCGTCAGCCTCGCAGCCTTGGGCCCTTGGCCCGCGCTCTTGTCTCTGCCTTTCCCTTTCAATTATCAATATGAAACATCCAAATGTGACATGTCGGTGCAAACGGATGGAAATACTTCCATGGACTCTGCGTTTGCGCCAAGAAAATTCGGCTTCGGCAAATGGGACACGTCTTCTTTTTTCGTTTGCACAAACTCTGTGAGGCTACCTACAGGCTACGAGGTATGTATCATGTATGTGTACCTGTCATTTCATGGATGATGGATCATTGTGGATGACGGTGGGCGCTTCGGCCTCGTTAGCCAGCTGCAGAGCAGTGAGAGGAGTACTCAGCCTCCGGCGTTTCGCACGAGAAACATAATAAAGTGCCACTTCTCTTCATCTCGTTCTTTAATCTTCGTCTTTTTACACCATTTTCTGTCGTAGCCACCACAGGCCACAGCGTCGCCGTCTGTTCAGATTGTCGAAACAGAGCACTGAGCAGTAATTTGCCACACACTCAGCAGGCTACAGATACTGAGTAAGTTTTATCTTCCATTGAACATGTTACTTCTACACGATCTGTCTGTGCCAGAAATTTCTGCCTCCAGCATCCGCGTCCTTGGCTTGAAACCTTCAAGTCAAAAGTTGCGAGTCGCGACCGTCTGAACTACGACATATGACGGACTCGCGAGTCACCACACTGCAATCATACGATGAGAAATGACTCTATCACACATGGTCAAATTCAGCACGGGCCCACGGCTATCATGACGGGAAAAAAATGGTTTCATCAGAATCGATTGTCTCTGACCTCTTCTCTAAGCACTTAGCAGCTATCACTGACGGGGACGATAAGACTTTTTGCGATCTAGTCACTATCGAGTCATCGACCCTGAGTCCCTGACCGCGTCCCTTACTGCGACTCGTACCTCTGCCACAAGTCGTCCACGGTCCACCTTCCCGATCAATCGAGCCCCAGAGTGCCCCAGGCCCCCAGCCTCTACCCCAGCCGCCTGTGAGAATCGGATATCCCTGCCGAATCACGGACACGAGCACGAAGGAAACAGACTCGAGCCTACACCCACGGAAAAAGCTTCGGTGGCCCGTGAGTGTAGGCTCGAGTCTGTTTCTTTTGTGCTTGTGACCGTTGTTTCTTGTCGCCGTAGCCCTGGCGGCGATCTAATGGAGTTATGGATATATTCCACGTAGGTTCTTTGCGGAGTCCTCGTCGTACACATGTAAGCATATCGTCGTCCCTTCCATCGAACTGTACTGTTAGTCTGTTACTCTGTTCAGTGTTTCGTGGTGGTCACTGGTAGTACCTACCACCGAGCGACGTTGACGACCTACACCTACATAAAAGTATTCCGACTCATTCGCTCCTCAATATCCAATAGAGACTGCTACAGAGCCACAGACTGAACCAACAAATGGGATTCTGAAGAAGGATTTGGGACTTCGAAGGCCGTTTGCACCTTGGCATCCCAGATTCTCTGGAATTTGGAAAGGTTCTCATCAAGTAGCAAATGTCAGGAGGCGGCGGAAAAGTTTCTAAGCCGATGCAAGACCGGCGTAGAAGACCCTTGATGACTTTGTTCGGCAGCCCGAATGCGAAGTTGCGAACCATCGTCATTAGTTGAAAAAGAATTTCTGGAGAATTCTACCAGCTCTTCGTACTTTGATGAAAGTTTGCATCCATGGAACCGTGAACGATTTGTTCGGTGTAGAGCCGACATTTGCCATTTAGCAACACTCATCAGTTAAGGTTTGAGAGCTGGCATGATATGGCCAATCAAGAACAGGTCGTTCACGGTTCCATGAATGAAAACTTTCATCAAAGTCTAAAGAGCTGGAAGAATTCCCCAAAATTCTTTTACAACTAATGACAATTGTTCGAACTTCGCATTCGAACTGCCGAGCCAAGACATCGAGGAACATGTGGCGAAGCGAAAGCTTGATGCTGATTTTACAATTTATTTCTGCAGCCGATCTGGAAGCGCAAGGGCAAGCTCTGCCGCCCTCTCGGCCGCGTCGCTCAACGGTTCTGCTTGAGCTCTGCAGAGCTAAAGATCGCGGTCCAGAAATAGGTCAAATCTCTCGACCAGATTCCAGATCGGCTGCAGAAATAAATCCAGCGTCAAGCTTTCGCTTCGCCACATCATACATGTCCCTCGATGACTTGGTTCGGCAGCCCCAGAACTTGGAAATATGCAATAATAATGATATTATGATATTGATCACCACGCAAGGTACACGGCGCTATGCGGTTATGCACTAGGATTCACTCTCTTCGGGTCCTCTTCGAGGGTATGGCTATAGCCTATTCGACAGGCTCGGTGATATGGCATCCACGCGGGTGGATATTAACAAAAGCCCTCTACAGTTCATCAAAGTCAACCTCGGCTTTTTCTGGATGGGCAAACTTGGGAGACACAATGCCACAAGTTAGAATTGCCCTTGAGAATAGTACCTACCTACACGTAGTATTGACATAGGTCTCCTATCGGCCCTCCGCTTCGCGGGCGTAAGTCGTGGTGGCAGTGGAATTTGCAGTGATATCTGTCCAGTTTTATTACAGTGGAATTGCCAGTGGTGCAAGTCCGTAGGGTGACGTTGGCGGCCAATGAGGTTGTGGTTCAGTGTTCTACGCGGAGTTTTTTTCGAACAGAACAAGCCATCGTAGGTACCCTCTCGATAATGAGTCACGTGTTGGTTTCTCACCACTCCGAAGTCCACTTTCCCCCGCCACTGGTTCAGTTCTTCGTCATTGTTTATCGTACCACCAACTCGTGTTCTTGCAACAGGAATTGCCGCATACATACACACATACTGAGTGAACGACTCTTTTCTTTCAACGTCTTTCTTATCCTGCCTCCGGGCCTGTTTCTGCCAAGATTATTCATCTCTAGCATTCGCGTGCTGGGTTCGGGTCTAAGCCAATGGATCCCCAACACTGGAATCGGACGATCCAAGAAAATCCCATCGCGAATGGTCTGGATGTCTTCCATTCTGTTGCAGAACAGAAGGGCGTCGGTGACATCGCTGCGGTTGACCGAATCTTTGCAAAGGGTGAGTAGGGTGAAACCGATCCAGCAGGCCAGTCCGCAGGCGTTAACTTATTTGCAGATGTACGGTATCTGACCTTCGAACTTGTGTTCTGCTTGCGAAGTCATCCCGCGGCAAAAGTCCTACAGGGGATCCATGGAAGCGTCTCCGATGACTTGATTGCGCTCTCCGAGTCCGTCGTAACGGGTTTGGTCGGAGAGGATAGTGCGCGACGCCTTCTAAAAGCAGCTATCATGATGGCGGATGATAAGACTCTGTGGGATGAAGTTTTGGCTTTTATAACAGCGTCTCTTTCTGCGACCAATACTGCCAAAAGACCTCCAGCTCTCCGATCCACCGAGCCCCAGGATGGGAGAGTTACTGCCATCCAAGAATCAACTCCAAGCATCAACGTGTCCGAGCATCACAGCTTTCATGGCGCAACGATTTCACCCTATTCCACCGTGTCCGACCATTTACAATCGCCATCACAGTACACCACAGACTACGTGACCTCCTCTTCGGAGTATCGCGAGGACACTA
>SRPS01000437.1:0-11098 GCA_018360175.1 Claviceps arundinis | reverse complement strand
ATTTGTGTTGAGCAAGCCGTGTAGAGAATATTTTGGCTGATTTACTTCATCAGAAGATGAGAGGCAGATGCCTTCGTGTTAGCCTTTTTTTTAGGCCCAATCCTCACCTCAAACCGTGACGCTTATCGCTGTTTTCAAAAGAGCCAAAAGAGGGAAGGGTACTAAGCTTACACAAAATTGTGTCTGTTCTGACGGCCAAATCATGACTCGAGAGATGTAGTTCTCTATCGTCATTATTGACAGACAGTGGTAGTCTTCTTGTTCATCTTGGTGAAGTGGACTGTGGTACTCAAGATCCTGATCCACCAGAGGTGAATCGCAAAGACGGGCAGCTTGGATCGAAGAAGGATTTCACACAAGAGAATGTGGAAATAGAGGATGTGAGAAGAAGATGCAGCGAGGCTGGATGTGAAGAGTCATCCGAGACCATCGAGGGTGCTGGAGTGGGAGACGACCATTTTGAGAAAATGGTCTCTCGAGATGGCCAAGTGTTGTAGACTTGAGTATGAAGAAGAGGAAGAAAGGAAGAAAACTTGAGCAGGTGAGGGCTTGCAATTTATAGGCGTTGATGGGTGGGAGTGATTTGTGCGTCAATGTGACAATGTCAGCAGAGTAGCTTTGTCATGCTACATTCTCGCGTGCGTGAATCACGACATATCGGATAATTCACTCCGAGGAGAATGTCATAGGCTGCCACAGCTTTGACAGCTCACTTGGACGTCAGTGAAGCGAGCGTCTCGTTTGTATCAGTTGCCACACCCACTTCGGACCCTTACTTTACTCCCGCGATGAAACGAGAAAGAAATGGAGAAATGGGTGTGCCATAATGCAGGTGATGAAGACAAGCGAGAAATCCAAGCCATTTGATTATCGACTGCTCAGTGTCGTCACCGTATACAGACAGTAGAGAAGTAAAGAAACAAATGGGAAATCACCGTAATGCCACTCGAATGAACCGAGTCCTTTCTGGTGGTCATCTTGCGTGATCTCGACCTTCATCATGTTCGAGACAACCCCGCGCGAAGAGGCTATGCAAATGGTACATACCTATTGGCGGTTTCGTTTGTAATCGCGCTTTCTCAAACATTGTTTGCCGCCACCAGTGTAACGTACCCCTCAACTCGTCGTGACAAGTCACAACACGCTGCACTGAGAGGGTGCTGGTGTTCCAGTAGAATCGCTCAGAAAGTAATCATGCACCTCGACGATTGCAGCATTGCGACATTGCAGCGAATATTCAAATATTCGAGAGTCAAAGAGACAACTGCTGATCAAGTACCTATGTAGGTAGATATGCTTGCTTATCCCAACCGTGTGCCTTGGCAACTACAAGTTTATGCGGTGTGGAGTGCAAACGCCGCTGTTGCCTGGCCTATGTATCGTGCCATGAGCTTCTCAAGACAAACGCCAACGTCGCTTTGCGGGCAGGGGTTGCGGCTTCGCGAGTGTTTCGTTTCTCGCCTTTGGTTCTTGCTTCGTTCATCTTGGGCCTGGTGAACAGGATTGCGGGCGGGCAGCGTGGGATGGCGACGTCGATCCAGCAGCCGCTGGGGAGGCTATTCTCGAGCTCCGCCGCAACTTCTGCTGCAGCGGCCCCGAAGCCTCGACCTGACGAAGTCCACGAGTTTCAAGCCTTGCCGCCCTTCGGCCTACATGATTGTCCGAGCGAGGCTTTCACGTTCATCCAACACTGAGCCGTTGAGAAGACTATAACCATATACTAGAGCCTAGATATGATCAAGAAGAGAGTCGTGATTCGTAGCTTAGTATTAATCGAGTCATTCAAACTATCGATGCATGGAGTACCAGTATCTTCTTACCCCCGGCAGTTTGGGAGAACTGGATCTTTGTCGAACGTTTGTCTCGTATGTTTGCTGTTCCAATAGAATCAGGTGCAAAAAAGTGACGAGTTAGTGAATTGTGCAAGTGCTCGTGTCAGGCAGCGTTAGCCATTATGGATCGTGGCATAGTCACCATGACAAGATCCACGTAGGAGGAAGACGCGTAGGGCGTTTAGTCTTTGCGCTGTCGTTGCGAGGACTGTTTTGTTTTCTGGACCAGTGGGCTTTGGAAAGAACGTCGGAAACGATGACCTGGCCTGAGCGTCTCCGTGTTCAATCATGGCGGTTCGAACGGCAATTCCACGCGTTCGGTAGGATTCTAGCCCATTTTCTATGAATTCTGGTATGGAACAGGTTTCCGAGATGGCTCCGTGACGCCCAGCTTCGTGATTCATCGTGCATTCGCTAGATAATATCAGCCGCGGGACCTTTCCCTGTCCGCACTCAGAAGGTCAGGTGGGCAATCGTGAATAGGGACGACAAGTTCGCAGCCAAGGATACATGAGTCTTGAAATAATGTTCTCCATGTAGCGAAACCCCTGCTTAGAGAACGCAATAGAGCGCACATGCCCAACAAAAGTGTCCTTCTTCCCTTGCCCAGCAAGAGACACTCACGGTCAATGAGCAAACCAGATGGGTCTCCCTCTAAACAGTGATCGCCCAGCGCGAATACCATGACCAACACACCCAACATTAGCTGACCATGATAGCCTTGTCTCCAGCCTCGGGATCGATCGTTCTCAAGATACTCCTCCAGTCAATTTCCACCAGATCCCGATACGGCGACCCGACCGCCTCCTCCCTAGCTTCACACGCGCCAACCGAAGGACGCATACGAAACGGCTCCCATAGCAGCCAATGATCCGCGTCGTTCGAGATCCATAGCCGAGAGGTGAGTAACTTCGAATTCCCCATGATGGTGAGCAGTTTCACGAGCGGCGGCAGCATGAATATTCGGATTCTTGCATCCGCAATGTTTTTCTTATTATTAGTTTTCAGGGAGGCACAGAATGACCTAGCAAGTTTCCGGTGTTTACTATAGGGAAGCAAATGAAATAGCGAACAGGGCTCAGAAGCCGAACGACAACTAAACCCGAAGATGATCCTGATATGCAGCGCCGTGAGAGCTCCGTTGAGAAGCATTTCCACGAGAAGTGGTAGCAGCGTCTCGTCGAAATATTTTGGCCTACAGGTGCTGACGTCCACACGGCGTATCCTGCGCACTGCGGCCTCCGTCCCCAAGAGCTTTTGTTTGCGTGGGCCATACAAGGCGGTATAGTTAAACGAGCGGTACGGAAACCTTTCCCCGCATTGTATACTACGTAGGAGGCTCAAGTGGGAGACATGATCCCCATCTAGGTCTATCAAGAACGTGTTGGCTGCGTAGAAAAGCCTGATCGCGATACCGTATATGACTGGGTGGATGAGCAGAATACGTAGTGGTCTGACATAGAGGCTCGCAGGGGATTTGCCGCAAGTGCAGAGGGCGATGGGGTTTTGTTTTTGCACGAGAAATGGACTTAGTATGTGCTCCAGGATTTCGACAGGGAGATCCAATAGGCGAAGAGGCATCTGGAATTAAAGGCTGCGGCAAGCAACAACGGGGAAGTTTGAGATTCCCAGCCTTTATGGTAATGTTCAATGTTGGAGGTGAATGCGAGTGCAGACCTGCCAAAAACCTGTTTCGCGTTGGAGGTAGGTACATATGTATGTTTATCCGAGGCTATGAGGTATTTATGTAAGCTCTTTCGGTTGTACCTAGGTACATATCTACTACCCAGGCATGCTTGCAGTCTACATCACATACGAGGTAATCGCTAAATGTATCATCATACATATTACACACACACACCTACTCCGTATGTAGTAGGTATGTAGTATAAACCACTGTCTTCAATCGTGAACACTGAATAGGAACGACAAACTCACACCCGCAGCCAAGAATACATGATATCGCGACCATAGGCAACTGAAGGAGAACATCCAGCGACGATGCGACGGGTGCAACTCGGCCTGGCTTAAATCAAATGTGACTTGAGAGGTAGATCGTATCTGGCCACAACCAAAAGCTTGGACAACGTGGACCGGGTATGCCAGAGTTGCGGTCCGCGGACAATAAGCTCGATCTGGGTGTAGTACCAGCTCACTGACCCCCGCTGGACCAGATTGAAGAGTGGCTCATCTCTCTCAAGTACACGTTCTACGGATCTGGACGTATGAAGGGCGCAGTACCATTACAAGGGGCACATCATCTACTTCCCGAAGGATGTCGGCACATACGCTGCCATTGTGGCCTTCAGAGCTCGATACCATCGGTATCCTTTCCGCGTACTATGAATGCCGCATCGAGCTCAATAGGGGCGGCGTATCGTAAACTGTGCCGACGCCCTCCAAGAAGGAGATGATGTGCCCCTTAGTAGTAGTGCTGTGATCCTCTGTACGTCCATATCTGTATGTGAACGTGTAGTACTTGGGAGATGAGCAAGTCTTCAATCTGGTCCATCGGGGTGAAGAATGAGCTGGTTTCACACCCAGATCAAGCTTGGTCTCCGCGGACCACAACTCAGGCATACCCGGTCCAGGAATATGCCCCATGTAACGAAACCCCTTAGTAAGGCATGCAATACAGCGTACATGCCCAAGAAAAATGTGTCCTCCCTTGCGTAGAAAGAGGCACCCACGGTCAATGAGCAAACCTGGTCTCCCTCTAGACAGTGAGCGACCAGAGCAAAATACCATGGCCAACACACCCCTAATCAGCTGAGCCTACAGCCTTGGCCCTGCCCTCGGGATCAATTACGCTCAGGAGACTCTTCCAGTCAATCTCCATCATTTCCGAGTCAATGTGGCTGGGCGAATTCTCAGGAATATTCGCGCCGACTCGACGAGGTATATGGTACGGTTCCCATGCCGGCCAATGCAACGTCTTCACCGAAACCCATAGCCGAGAGGTACGTAAGTCCGGATTCTGTACCGTGGCGAGCAGTGAGGCGAGAGGCGACACCGTAAAGATGATGTTCCTTGCTTTCGCGGCATCCTCTCCCTTGGTCGACATAGGGGGCCATTTTTTCAAACCATTCTCTTGGCTGGGCCCAAGTTCCCAGGTTAGGAAATGGTCTCTAAGACTTTCGGAGGGATTAAGAGGATTCGAGTTATCCTCAGAGTCAGAGATAAAATCAGTGCAAGCGTTTACCTTCACACGCAGGTCTGTGAGATCTCCTCTCAAAATCATGTCCTGGATGAGGGGCCATACCAGCCTCCCGACCCAAGGCTCTAGCTGCTCGAGCCGTATTTCCAGACACCGTATCTGGGACAGCGCCGGCCATATCGTCAAAATATTTTTGCTGCGGGAAGTGGAGGCTCCTCCATCCGGTCCGTTATGAACTCTTGATACGTCTGCGGCATTGGCACCTTTGGCCGGCTCGGGCAGACATCCCTCCACGTGCGGGCCATGATCGTGTTCTAGATCTAGCATGAACGTGTTGCTCTGGTAGAATAGCCGCGTTGCAATGCGGTGAATAACTGAGTTGATAAGTAGGATCGACAGCGGTCTAACCTCTAGCCGTGACCAGCTGTGAAAGGAGCTACCACATGGGCAGAGGGGAATGGTTCTTCTCTGTACGAGGAACGGCTTCAGAATGAGCGCGAGGACGTCGACTGGGAGATCCAGCAGGTGGATGGGCATTGTATTATCAGGCTGCGTTTTAGCGGGAGAAGGGAAGGTTCGAGATACTGAGCCTTCGTGATACGTTATGGGGTGAATGTGAGTGCAGGTGCGAGTGCGAGCGCAGTGAGGACTCAGGAGTGAAGATGCCAGATGTTATGTTGTTACATATATTCCAAGTTCTGATCAGTCCCAAGTTGGCAACTCTCAACGCGGTAACACATCTAGGGCAGACTAATAAGTGGAGCAACACGCACAAATTCGGCACGAATGCCCTAATAAGGAGCACCAAAAGGAGGTAGGTACCTGTTTGTAAAATGGCATCCATAAGATTAAGGAGGCACGTTATTGAAGTGAGGACGAGAAGATTGAAGTAGATTTAAGTGATATGCAGAGCACAGACAAACAAACTCATCACATCATTCCATAACAACATTTTATCAATCCCATGAGATGAAATCATAATTCAGAGAGAGGGACACAAAGCTAAGGACCATGGCATCACCCCGCCAACGAAGTCAGTGCGGACTTTACATGCTTACACACTGTATCATGGAGAGCAATCCGAGACGATGACATAGAATCACATGGAAAGCGAGGAAAACAGGTCTCATTGATGCCGTGCTATCCTGATCCCCCATTTGTTGCGCATATATGAATGTGCGGTGTTGTGGCCGGTGGTAAATTCAGAATCACAATATCCAACCTCCTACGGAGTAAACAGCACATGGCCCACGTAGGTCGCCGTCGCCCAACAACACTCGTGACTCGTGACTCGTGAGTCGTGGGTACAATCTAAGAAGGGCTCCCATTACCTGTACAAATCTGGGTTGCCCGCAACACGAGTTTCAAGCAGATAATCAATTCGGACGTTATTCATACAAATCCACATGCACATGATGAGGCACAAGCTCATTCCCATTCTCTGGGATGGCCTAGATCTAGAACCAACGCGTGTCTATCAGACACATATCAGGTCAACATAAACGCTCATTGCAATCGTATTTTCCGTTCTACCGAGTCTATTCTCTTTCATAGGCGGCTCGTCCCCCTACATCGTCGGACAAGGCACATGCACCCTCAAGCTATGCAGTAATCATTCACCCATTAGTCAAGCCTCCAATCCGGGCTCCGAGTTGGAAAGATAAAACTTTTTCTTTGCTTCGCAGAATTGTTCTGAACAGTGCCTTCGTCGTTGATCTCCGCCACTCTGAATGTCCGCAGATCCGGGAAAATATGAAAAGATGACAAAAGAAAATTACAAAAGAAATGATGTATAACCCCCCAAACCATGTCGTTGTTACACCCGTTGCGTGCTTCCATATCCCAGTATAGACGTTCCAAATGGGGCTCCTCCTTCATCCAATTCTTAGATGCAGGGGCCACCGCCTGGAAACAACGCCGTCTGTTGCCCGCTCTTCGACCCAACTTTTCGGAATCGTCTTCATTATCAACTCCGTCACAAAATGTTTGTTTTTGTTTGTGTGTTGGAAGGCAAGTGCATTTATCGGGAGGACATGGCCTTGGTGACAAGACGCTTGAGCGCCAACTCCTGCTTCTTGAGGTCCTCAGCAGAGCTGTCGGTGATCTCAAGGGTGGCCATGGCCTCGGAGATGGTCTGCTCGATCTTCTCCTTCTGGCCACGCTTGAGCTTCAGGGACAGTGTGGGGTCGGTGACAATCTCCTCGACACGGCCGATGTACGACTCCAGCTGCTGCTTGGCCTCGAAGCGCTTGCTGAACGCCTCGTCATTGCTCTTGAATGCCTCAGCATCCGAGATCATCTTCTCGATCTCGGCAGTGGACATCTTGCCGACAGAGTTGGCAATGGTGATGTTGGCGCTACGGCCGGAGGTCTTCTCAGTGGCAGTGACCTTCAGGATACCGTTGACGTCGACCTCAAAGATACACTCGAGAACGGCTTCGCCAGCACGCATGGGGGGGATGGGAGCAAGAGTGAACTCGCCCAGAGAAGTGTTGTCCTCACAGTTGACACGCTCACCCTGGTAGACGGGGAACTGAACGGTCTGCTGGTTGTCGGCAACGGTGGTGAAGGTTCTGTAAAGAACATGTTAGCAGCTGCCTATAATAGTGAAAGATTGAAAGCACCCATCACAACGCAAACTAACCTCTTCTTGATCGAGGGGACGGTGGTGCCTCTGGGCAAGACAACGGCAAAGATGTTTCCTTCCATGGCAACACCGAGAGACAGAGGGCAGACGTCGAGCAGGAGAAGGTCGGCAGTCTCGGCGGAGGTGGCCTTGCCGGAGAGAATACCGGCCTGAACAGCAGCACCGTAGGCAACGGCCTCATCAGGGTTGATGCTCTTCTCGAGCTTCTTGCCGTCAAAGAACTCAGACAGGAGCTTCTGAATCTTGGGGATACGAGTGGAACCACCGACCAAGACAATCTCGTCGACCTTGGACTTCTCGATGGCAGCGTCCTTCAGGACCTGAGCGACAGGCTCAAGAGTGCCCGCGAAAGCCTTGGCGTTCAAGTCTTCGAAACGAGCACGGGTGATGGCCATGGTGAAGTCCTCACCATCGAACAGAGAGTCGATCTCAATGGTGGCTTGGGCACCGCTGGACAAGGTACGCTTGGCACGCTCGCAAGCAGTTCGGAGTCTTCGCAGGGCACGGGCGTCACCGCCGAGGTCCTTCTTGGTCTTGCGAGTGAACTCCTTCTTGCAGTGGTCAAGCAAGCTGGTGTCGAAATCTTGTCCACCCAAGTGGGTGTCACCGGCGGTGGCCTTGACGGTGAAGACGCCGCCCTGAATGTTAAGAAGCGACACATCGAAAGTACCGCCACCAAGATCGTAGATCAGAACGTTTCGCTCCTTCTCAGACTTGCCTGAACCCAAGCCATAAGCGATGGCGGCAGCAGTAGGCTCGTTGATGATACGGAGGACGTTAAGGCCAGAAATGGCACCGGCGTCCTTGGTAGCCTGTCGCTGGTTGTCGTTGAAGTAGGCGGGGACGGTGATAACGGCCTTCTCAACCTTCTTGCCAAGCTTGGTCTCGGCGATCTCCTTCATCTATTTAAATAGTCAGCATTTAGACTCCGACATTACTTTTTCCATTTTCCCTTTGTAAACAGAAAGCCAGGCAGTGGTGAAACCCCACATGGCGTTTTGCAATTGTTTCTTACCTTGAGGAGAACCATGGCGGAGATCTCCTGGGCGGAGAATTGCTTCTTCTCGCCAAGATACTCAACCTCAATCTTGGGCTGGTCGTTCACGTCGACAATGGTGAAGGGCCAAGACTCCATGTCCTTCTTGACGGTAGGGTCATCGAAGCGGCGACCAATCAGACGCCTATTGCGGTTATGTTAGCTACGCCTCAGAATAAATGTGGCGCGACTGTACGACCACAACGTGATTTCCAGTGAAATAGAGGCGGTGATTTTGATAGAGCACTCACTTGGCATCGAAGACTGTGTTCTTGGGGTTCATGGCAGCATTATTCTTGGCAGCATCACCGATCAGACGCTCCTTGTCGGTGAAGGAAACGAAAGAAGGGGTGGTGAAAGAACCCTGCTCATTTGCAATGATCTCAACATTGGTACCCTCGTAGGTGGCCACACAGGAGTAGGTGGTACCTGGGAGCGATGTTAGTTTTTTCGAGGTGTTTGGTGAACGAGTACGACGGAGAAAATTCTGCTTGCTGGCAAGGCGAGGCTGCGCGATAACAGATCCGACGATGGCGACGGGGCGCGCAGCATCATGCCACAAAGCACACCTGGTGGAGGAAGTTGAAGAAATGTTACGCACCCAGATCGATACCAATGGCACCGTCGTAAACTTCGTCCGCCATCTTGAATTAAGTCTGACAAGGAAGGGAGGGAGAGATATTGTCGGTGTCGAAAACGACTGGAGAGGTTGCGAAAGGAAAGAATTGAGAGGGTGGGAAGACGGGCAAATAGTAGTGGGGTTTATCGGTGTAGAAATTCTTTCCCTCCCAGCCAAAATTTTTGTGATTTTTTCTTCGGACCACTCACTTCCCAAGGACCAGACTTTTTTCACTCACTCGCTTTGGCCAGCCACTCACAAACGAGTGGGGTAACCGAGCCCAAAGAGGGTCGTGGGAGCACGCTACTCTTTATCAGGCATAAGTATAGCCTTAGATTTCAGGCTTGATCGGACTCTCCGCCGTCTCTTGATTTATTACTAGCATGCGCTTGTCACGGAGTATAGGTACCTACTCCGTATGTTGATTAAAAAGTAGGTACCTATTGTACGTAACTTTTGACGCCGTAGGAGTGGGGCGCATACTATTCGTAGCCGTAGAAGTGGAGCTTTCCATACGACCACCTCCCCTATGCCACACCCTCTCGCGTACTTCGCTCTCGACGCGGTCACCAACGCGGTCGAGCAGAATTTCTCACTCGTACAAGCCAACATTCATCAACATCAACTTGCCGTCAAAATCATCAGTAACGATTCACTTCTCATCAAATTAATTCCTCAACCTTCATTTTATCATCATCATGTCTTTCAATCCTTCTTCTGAGCTTTACGCCAACACGCTCATTGTCCCCACGGCACAGCCCTTGACGACTTACGAGTATGATGGACTTGGATTTGCCTCCCTCCGTACAGTCTGATACTTTTGACGAGCCTTTTGCCTTCCTACAGCAATGAGCCCTTCAGAAAGGAATGGCCTTTTGTCAAGGACGCCTTGAGCAATTATTGCACGATTGACGAGCACCTCTCCGCAACGTACGTCAGGATTCGTTGTGATCGTGGCTCTCAAACACCATCTCAATCTACGGGCGTTCGTCGAAAACTTTGTTGTTTTGTGTCTATGTGTTGCTGTTTCTGTCACAATTTCCAACGCGGTGTTGAGTGTGCGTAGATACATAGCTAATTAGGAGCCCAACCATGCAACCATTTCATGCCTTTCAAATTTATGTTCGGTGTTGCGGCTATACATCGATGGTGAAGCGATAGATCGCAGAGTTTGGTGACGTTATCCGAAGGGAGTGTGGGCAACAGGGCTGCGCTAGCTGAGTTCAGCGATGCCCCACTATTTGATTGGCATCGACCTTCCGGCGTCAAAAGTTACGGCGCAGAATAGGGATACTCACGTGATACCCTACCTAGGAATGTACCAAGGTACACAGCCAGTGCTGCGTCCGCCGTCGATAACGCGGCCCCACATAAGATGACCCGATAGCTTCACCGCCCACCCGCCGCATCGATACTGCCACCCAGATTTTTGGACTTTTTCGAATTGCCAAGGCCCAAGACTCAAGCGCTCCGCTGGCTCCGTCGACGAGAATTGAACAAAGTTTACTTCTCCGCACCCCCAAAGCCAATGCACACGTGACTCTACAACTAGCCTTTCCACAACAAGCTGCACAACGTTGTTACCCGCCATCACCGTCATCACCGTCATCACCGTCATCACCGTCATCACCGTCATCACCGTCATCACCGTCATCACCGTCATCACCGCCATCACAATGGAGTCCAACAAAGAGCACATTGAAGCGCTTCTGAAGAACCTCACGCCGCAATCGACCGAACTCGAAGGCGTCTAGCACGGCGCGTGGCAGCACCAGGAACGAACTGACCGATCGCAACAACGTTGAAG
>SRPS01000436.1:0-11210 GCA_018360175.1 Claviceps arundinis | reverse complement strand
CAGGTGCCGTTGCAGAGTCTGCAAAGCCGTCCCCAGCCCCAGCCTCGTCCTTCAAGCAGTTATAACTTATGGGAAACTTTCAACTTTGAACACTTGGATGGTCATAACCCCAGCTACATACGAAAAAGCGATGCGGGCTGCCTGGCCCAGCTCGTACGTAGCTATCACGAGCTCCAATCTCAGACGCCGAGCACGCCTGTTGGAGTCGACGACAGCTTCAGACGTCGCGTCCTCTATAATTCGACTCTCTCTAGGTCGCATCGTTTCTCAAAACGCGTCGTCCATGGCCTCCAACACGACAGTCAGGCTGGTCCGCCCATAGTATGTCGAATGATAGTAGCAATTAGTTCGGTTTATAGGTATGGCTCTTTTTGTGTGAGATCTAAGTGGCAAACGCGACTCAAGACGGCTTCTTTTCAGCGCTTCCATGTTTCATGGAAAGTAACTACATAACAATTTACAAAGGATGCTCAGGATTCAGGAAGATGGTTGATGTGGGTTAGGGTACCCGGAATAGATCCTCCCTTTAATACGCGTAACGTATACAATATGTTGTATGTAGAAGCCAAACCACAGATCTATCTGGAGGAAGAGAGCTATATCTTCATTAGAACCAACTTCAACCTGCCACTGAGAGTCGGCGAACGAGACTATGCGAAACGGTTATAATACGGCGAATAAAGAGTGCGAAATCACTGTCTAACTCTAAGTAATAAGGCTGTGTATACTTTGGCCGTCAGGTTCAGATCTAGATACCAAATAGACTTCAATTGGTACCAAAATCCCGAATTCGCCAGGATCCGTCAGAATTGCCTGATGCGGTAATTCTGAGGAGGCAGTTGGTACCTACCTGCCCAGGGAGGTTGTTGCCAAACATCTTGATTAGCGGACTTGGGCGTTTTGAGAGCTTCTTGAGTATCGGCACCAAAAATCACAATCTCGCGGTAAAAAAAATGTCTCACTGATGATCAACAATCGGGGTTCCGTGCTGCCGCGTCCGCAACACCGTCAGCAACACCGGGTGGCTCACATATCGTTACGTACTGGCCCCGGAGCGACTGCAGGCGAGACTCGAGAGTCAATACTGAATCCTGATATTGATAAAGATACGAAATACGAAATACAGGAAAAGTCTGGAGAAGAAGCCTCTCCACAAGTGACAAGGTCACAGGTGCCATGCTACATACATAGAATCATAGATCTTCTGTGCCCAGCCATTCTCAAGAGAAGACGAGCCTCAAGCTCGAATCCATCACAATATCTCATCTCCTCATTGAGTCATTGTCGACCTCGTGACTCGTCTGGTGGTTGATGTGTCAAGACTCGACCTAGAAGCTCGTGTGATGCGCGGAGACCTGTTGTGCTCGACGGTTTGCTCCAGGTCACTACTCGGGTCATACAGTGTTTCTCCCTTGACTTTCCGCTCTTCGAAACTTGACACGACGTCGCTCAGTGGGTTCACATACTGCACTTCCCATACAGGGAGCATCTCGGCAGCAGTCTTCCACTCGCTACTTACTTTGGGTGCTTGAATGGCCTGAACCGTAAATGCAAAAAGCTGAGCAACAGCGCTGTGACGCACCTTTTGATCGACCTTGACCTCCTTCTCGACGTCAGACTTAGGTATGGAAAGATGGTATTCGACAAAAGAGGGGTCGTCCCCAATATGGAGGAAAACCATGGCTTCTCCAGTGTCAATACACCCATACCGGATATTTTCTTGCACCATTTCCGCAAACGCCTGGGTGATTACCGCAGCAACAAGTTCTTTTGTTCCAAACACCTCGCCTTTATCGTCGACGAAATCTTTGTCTAAGTCAATCTTAGTCTTATCACCTAGCGCTTCTTCAAGCTCCTCAAGTTGCAGCTTATGTGGCGGCTTATACTCGACCACCAACACAACTTCGGACTCTTCGGTCGATGGTATTTCGACGATGCAAAATAGGTCGGCCGGGCTATGCTTCCCGAGTATGAGAATACGCCTCAAGGATTTGAGAATACGCCTCAACGCCTTACCCGATTTGGACGTGGAAGTATTTCGCTAACGAAATCTTTGTAACTGTACTTCGCTCATTCCTTTCCTATCCCGTAGGTACCTACGTAGAGCCTAGAGGTATGTACGGAGTATGTACATGGAGGAGGTATGTATGTATATAATGTAGGTACATAGGTATGTACCTAACCTCTCCGTAAAACCAAAACATGTGGGTTCACGCGCTAGGCCCGGCCCATCCCATCGCGTCTGACTCTTATCTCCACGGTCCTCCACCTGTGACCTGGCAAATCTCAGGGGTAAAATCAGTCATATGTAGCTCCTGCTCAACTACACATAGTCCTCGCTCCCGTCGGTACAGCCCGCCGACGTTATCTGCAGCGAAGGTACGGTTCAAAAGACGGTAGAAGTCCCCCTCGCCCTGGTCCCTGGATGCATCATGCTGCAAAAAATGATACTTGCCATGGAAACTGACTTTGTTTGCGGCGCGCACGTCTAGGTAGAGGAGTTGTCTGCCCCTGGTGCTCGCAATATGTATCTTGGCTCGAGAAGCCGCGCAGGGCTTTGCAGCCGAGGATGCGGATAACTATAAATTATAATCCGAGCCTGAGACCTGTCGTCCTTCTACAGACTAACGGAGGGGGTTGGCTGTACCAACGAAACGCACGGCGGGCTGACTGGCCAGATGACTGCATCGAGGTCCCAGGAAGCACAATACATGCTGTTTAGCCGGGTTGGCTGTATCAACGAAGCGCAATTCACATTGCGAGCTGTTTGAACGGATGGCTGTGTCAAGTAAAGCGCAATGCTGTCACGGCTGGTCACAGCGGGCGTGCTGTGCGGCCTGTGCCATAGGTACGTACGCCCATAAGTTAGGTATGTACCTACCTGTACTTACTACACAATCTCATGAAAACAAGTTGGTGCCTAAGATGTGAGGCTGCTACCATCCAACAATGCTAGGTTCACCGTTCACTTGTGACTTTCTCCGTCTCTTTCCATTCTTCATGAGGTTAGTTCAGCTATGCTAAATCACAATCACAATAGGGATATGCATAGCAACGTTCTCGATTTAACTCCTTTCTCTCAGGACTTAGAAACTCCTCAATAAGTCCCCGTCACTACTTCCGATTCTGCAGTCTGGCCAGTGGCTGCGGATAAACATCGAATCAGAAAGCGTAGCTACCGCGACACTCACCCATCCTCCCGCCCCGGAAGCTTTTCTTCTGAGAATATCGTACGTTATTGACGCCGGTAGTCTGGGATAGGTTTCTACGAGTGGGTCATGAATTACAACTAAAATCATAACCTTGCACAGAATCAGCAGATAGGTCGGTGTCAGGTGACCATGAGCGAACGCGACTTGCTACTGAAGGAGGTGAAGAAAGAGAAACGACAGATCAGAGGTTATAAAGAGCGTATCAGAGCTTCCAAAGAGCGTGCCAGAGCTTGCAAAGAGCGTATCAGAGCTGCCCGAAAAGAGCACGAACGTCTTTATGGTCCATTGACGGTCAAGGAATATGTCAAAGCGTATCATACTCTTGACGATAAGCTGAACTTGGCGACGGAGCTCACGCTGGTCACAGAAGGCCCCGTAGTAGACCCGGGCGACCGACCTCGCCCGCGGCTTATAGTTCCGTGGAAAGGTTTCACGCAGAAACAACGGGAAATTCTGAACAAACTACGATCTAATCACAAGTTCCCTCCATACCAAGATTTCCCGACTCGCGCAGATCTGCGCGAGATTGGAGGATATGCCGCGAGAGTAATACTGGAACCCATCTACAGCGAGTATTCACTCGCGATGAACCGGGAACAGGCTGTGACGCGTCCGGTAGAAGTACTGATGAAGGAGGTCAGGCAAAATGCTAAACTAAGGACAAGTTTTGGCATTGAAGGGGACGTGAAATTTGCAAGAAACGTGAATCATGGCGACACAACGTCTCGCTCCCACTCACCAGAACCTAGTGGCAAAACCAGCATTGCCGATGAATTCTGCAGCATCAAAAGATCTCGCACCGGAGAGTCCGAAATTGTATTGGCCGTCCAGTACAAGCTGCCACAGAAGCTGCCAGTTTCATTGCTCGTAGCGGCGCTGGACAACACAACCGAGATCAACCTAGACACGGGTATCATCGACGAGGACGGCGAGGAGTTCGGGCCAAAACAACTTGTTGCTGCAGTCATCACCCAACTGTTTTCCGCCCTAGTGAGCAAAGGCCTCCGGTATGGGTATATCGACACCGGGGAAGCCAAGATCTTTCTGCACATTGGAAGCGACCCCTCTCGTGTGGAATATCATCTTTCCTGCCCTAGGTCTGACGTCCATGGCGATGATAAGAAGATGCGTCTAAGTGCAGTTTCTCAGCTCTTCGCGTTTGTGGTGCAGGCCATTGAAGCTTCGAAACCGACCAAAGAGTGGGAGATTACTGCCTCGGAACTCCCCATATGGAAATTGAAACGTGTGGAAATACAGGAAAAGACACCGCGAATCGCCGAACAGCCGTGTGAAGAAGCAGGTTCGCATTCTCCGGGTAGGAAAACCGTCTCGTGCGACAGAACTTCTTTACATTCACGATCCACTTCTAAATCGACACATCACCCACAGGAGTCAGGACGAAGTCGCCCCCGGATTCAAGACTGGCAAAGAACTCTCTCAGCATGGAGAGATGGATAAGCGACCAGACAGTAGGCAGAAGATGCTGAGCGACTTCTTCAAGCGGTCATACTGCACGAATGAGTGTGTTTGGGGGTTGGCATTTGGCGGCCCTCTGGATAAGAAATGTCCCAATGCTGGAGATCACGGCAGCAAGCACATCGACCGGCAAGAGTTTCTTCGCCTTATGGGAGAGCAATTGGTAGGCGATAAGGCCCATGATCACTGCAAGCCCATCAACGCTTCAGGGCACATCGGGTATCTCTTTAAAATTCGCCTACTGTCGCATGGCTACACACTTGTGGCAAAAGCCGTTGGGTTATGCCATGGCGCACCTCTAATACATGAAGAGAAGATGTACAACTACCTTCGTGATTTACAGGGTCGTTTCATTCCTGCCTGTCCTGGTCGCATTACTTTGAAGGGGATCTTCCAAGGCGAGGCATACACATACGTCGCGTTTAGGTCCTTCCTCTTCCTATCGTACGCCGGGAAACCTGTCTTCGAAGCTCTATCCGAGATTGACAACTCGGTTGTGAGTCAAGTGCTCGCCACGCTTGCGCAGCTTCATCAACACCGGGTCATGCACCACGACGCCGCGCCACGTAACATGCTCTACGACGACTGCAGCGGCAGATACATGGTCGTGGATTTAGAGATGGCGAAGCCGATTGACAGAGAAGTACTTGAGGCCACGAATTGTTGCAGAAAGAAGCGAAAGAGAAAGCGGGAGTTGAAGAAAGCCAGCGAAAGTTTTGCTGCAGAGAGTAAATCTTTGCTTGCAAAATTGTTGCCGTCAGCTGGAACATGTTGTCGTCGGTTCGAACATGCTGTCAGTTCCTCCCAGACTCTGGTTTACATGGAGTTCACGCCATTGTATGCTGTTCACTAGCTACATACTGTTAAGCAATTTGGGGCACAATGGTGGGTGTATATTATACTGAAGAGCTATGGCAGCGGCTACGCCCGGCCCATCATGATCCCATCGTTCTTAACTATTGTCTCTAACAAGCCCAACCTCTACCCGACACACCACCTGACCTGACCTGCCCTCGACTTGCGGGTACATTCAGTCATAGCTCAACTACCTCCTGTCCTCACTCCCCGTCGGCACAGCCCGCCGACATCATCTGCACCGGAGGTACAGTGGCCCCAATGTACGCTCTGGATGCTGCAAAAAATGATATTTGGAAACTGACTTTGTTTGCGGCGCGCTGTATGAACGGATGGCTACATATATCAAGTACCTAAAGCGCAATGCAAGCTGTTTAGCCGGGTTGGCTGTACCAACGAAGCGCATTCATAAAGCGCAATGCTGTACTAACGAAACGCAAGGCAAGCTGTTCGGCCGAATCGGCCGGATGACTGTATCAAGAAGGAAGCGCAATGCGAGCTATGTGCGCACTGCGAAAGTGAGCTCGAATCAAAATGATCATCAATGATCATAGTGCGACTGATCGTCACGGTAGTAGCGACGGAGTAGCAGAAGAACACGCAAAGTGGTCCCGATATGGTGACAAAAAAGCATAATAGCTATTAGCTAGAACCCTTCACCAAACGGAAGAACGGCGAGTCGTGCATCCTGCGGCGGCGAAGCCATACCAAAATTCACAATAACAGCCATATCAAGTTATCAACTGACAACAAACGGTAGCGTGTTAAGCGAACGGTAACACAGACACCCAATATTACGCGACAACAGACTGCCAAAGGGGTGGCTAGTCTACTGTCTCTGTTGTCACTTGTCAGTCCCAGATTGGGACAACAAACAGCAATGATGATGACATGATCAACAATAGTCTGAGTCAGCACCCGCACACGGTAACACAGTACCGGATGATGCGATGAGGGGTATTTGCCAGGTGAAATCTCTGTCAACTTTCAAGCAGCAGACTTCTGGCTGAACAGCCTTACATTGACGCGTTTGATCCGAAAGTTGAAATCGGGATACGAAGAGCAATCACAACAGTGAACTACAGCAACATACTCGATTTCTCTACCCTCTTCGGGGTTATATATTCCACGATGGCTCCTTCTCAATGCTTCGGATTCTTCAACCTGACTCTTCACGGCTATACATCAGATCGTAAAGCTATCTACTAAAACTCTCAATCATCCTCCCTCGCAAAAGTTCTTCAATCCAAGAACACAAACGTCATATCTGAAATGTCTGGTATGTTTCAACATGTTTCTCGCTCCTTCGGGCGCTTTACAAATAAATAATACATGGATCGCAACTAACCTTCATGAATCATCTCTCCGCACAGATCCATCAGGGTCCAGGGAACAAGATGGTCAAGCTCATGAGGGAGCTTGAAGAGACGAAGGCCGAGCTGGAAGTAGAGAAACGCCAGCGGATTCATAACCATAGTCCATTGAACAAGCGCGAATTTCTCGAAGAGTGCCATGAAGCTGGCTTTCCTGTGCGAGTGCAGACCAACCTCCTCCAGGTCACGCAAGGACTCGCAGGCGGCAGCATATGCGGAAGATCGAAGGCGCCCGTAAATAATACGCTGGTCGCAAGACTTGGGAGAAAGACGATTGGAAATTTTGGGCCACTTACCATTGGATCACATGTTCGCTGCAGGGGAAAAATTAAAGACTCGCCAGTCGGTGCGAAATCATGAACAGCTAGCCCCATCCATTGAGATAGCGAGGTTAGCCTCCGGCACCGGCAGCTTCTATTGGTATATGGCCCCTTGGAATTACTGATAAATGATTTAAAGCGGGATCCAGACTTGACAGACCGCTTTGGATTGCACGACGAGATGAAAATCCGCGAGCATTTGAATGGTGTACAGACAGCAATCCTACGAATCCCTCAATTCCTCAAATTCAGCATCCTTACCACGAGGGGAAAGCGGGCCATCAGACCTACACTGCAGTTTTGAAAGAGAGCCTCGGGCAACCAAAAACCCCAGAAATGGCGATATTGTGTGGATATGCGAGGAGAAGCCGCCGACTGAAAATAAGTTAACAAAGGCAAAGGTCCTACCGGTGTTGCCCAACCGTCAGTGCGAGATTGATGTGGTCAAGTGCGCCAGTGGCGACGAGACCTGGGACCAAACTCAAAGAAAAAGGTACTTGTTGCAGAGGTCATCGCGCAGCTCTAGCCTCTTTGAGTCCATGGTGAGAAAGGGAAAACGCTATGGGGTCGTGGACACAGGAGAATGCATGATTTTTATTCGCATTGATAAAGATCAGCCTTCTATTGTCGAATACGGTATACCGTGTGTCATGCGGCTTCAACCCCAGTCACCCTCATGGCAGACCGTTTTTTAGTGCGGTCTCACAGGTCTTTGCCTTTACAGTACAGACCATAGTAGGTGAGCTGCTCTCGACAAGCTCCCTAGGTGGAAAAGCGCGACGGTGCACCAGAATGATATACATCCGCCATGTCCCCCGCCGCCAGAGGCTAAGGATGGTTCGCACCCGAACACATTCTCCTGTGTCTACGATCCCATAGCGTTTTCCCTTTTTCACCATGGACTCAAAGAGCTGCGTGATGACCTCTGCAACAAGTACCTTTTATTTGGTCTCGTCACCATTCAAATGCTCGCAGATTTTCATCTCGCCGTGCAATCCAAAGCGGTCTGTCAAGTCTGGATCCCGCTTGAAATCATTTATCAGTATGTAATTTCAACTGGGCGCTGGCGCTGGCGGCAGGAAATCGGAATATGGCCACAAAGCGCATAGTTTACGTTACATGCAGCATACATGCAAAAGATTCGAAGGGCTAATACCTACGTATATTGTTTGAGTTTCTGAATACGAAAATATAATGGCGACCTGAACTGAACACCTTCTCAAAATCTTGACTATTCTTCAGACTCTTCTTCGGCTTTCATACTTGAATCTTGATCTCGTGACTCGTGAGATACGGATCCATGAACCATCATCCGCCCAAGTTATGTTGCGGATGGTTTTGCAGTGTGCACGTTCAATGTTCCTAGCGTGAAAAGCAGAAACTACCTAATATGCTGTAGTAGATGTACTAATACATGCGACGCCATGGATCTGCGATATGTTTACAAGCAGTGCAAGTTCAGCAGTGGCTCA
This sequence comes from Claviceps arundinis, assembly GCA_018360175.1. Classification (NCBI taxonomy): domain Eukaryota; kingdom Fungi; phylum Ascomycota; class Sordariomycetes; order Hypocreales; family Clavicipitaceae; genus Claviceps; species Claviceps arundinis. The sequence continues at coordinate 2,502 of SRPS01000436.1, read as the reverse complement.
CTGGCTTTCTCTAATTGGTCTCACATTAGATGTGGTGAGTTTTAGCGTCTGTTCAAAAATAAGCCATCGAGAGTGGAAGGACTTCATGCAAAAAGATACGGAAAATACGCAATTACTACGGGCACACAATCACATACAATGAAATGTTTTGCAAAAGTAGCCTGGAGGTTTCGTTGAAACTTGATTCGAAAAATAATGCCGCGGCCCAGCCGAGAAGCCCATCCACCACTGCACCAGTCAGTCGATCAAGTCGGCCGTAAGCCAGATGAAATCTCAAAGATACGACGGACCCAGACTTGTGGCCCATCTATGCCCTCCCTATGAATGTGACGAGAGAGTCGAACTGCTCAGCGCAGACAGATGGTCCGCATGGAGGGCGGATCGAGGGTCCGATAGATTAAAAAGGCTGAAGTAGGGGAGACTCGAGAGGGACTAACCAATGACAGAATGACAAAAGAATAATATAAGCAGACCAAGCATCCATACATGTCGAAGCAACGAGGCAAAGGCCCTTTTCATCATTTTCAAGATCCAGGGACCAGCCAAGATATCGCAATAGGTAAACGGAACAATTGTAAGCTGGAGAAACGCAGCGCTAACGGCGGACGGCAAGCTGAAAGAAAATAACATGATTCGAATCTTCACCGACAAACAAACAGGACCAAGAAGCAGAAATTGGAAAAAAAAAGTCGGGAAATGAAGCAAATGGAGCAAAGTGTGGATAATGAGATGTAGGAAGAGAAAAGTATCAACTAGACCAGGAAATCATAGTAAGAAGTCGATTTGCCCTCCCCTCCGTCGTATCACGTAGAGAAATGTCAGCCGGGCAAGTCAAAAGAATAACACTCTCTGTGTGTATCTTGTAAGTACAAGTTACAACAGGTACAAGCTTGCGACCGCCGACAATGATTGCCCATTTATCGAGCGGATTTTGGGTATTCCGACCTCGTTTGCACGAATCAGCCACGATTGCTATCAGTATCGCTATACCGAGGTTTATCGTTATTCCCGAACAAATCCGAATCGAGATTGGAAAATTATCGGTTAGTCGAGGATATCGTTTATACGAGTATCGTTTGAATCAGGTATGTACCTAATGTACCTGTACCTAGGTACCGCCTTAAATAGGGTCGCGACTCGCCGCAGCCGCAGAAGAAGCCCGCAGCAGACAATACGACGACGACGCGTCCTCCTCGTCCTTTTCATCTCCCTCCTTTGCCGCCACTAAACACAACGCAATGCGCATCCTTATTATCCCTTGATGCAGTCATCGCTCCGTCCTCCTCCACTTCTCCTACGCCAGTCGAAGTCGCGGCGGAATGAGCCCGCCTCGAGCGTATCGCCCTCAAGGCCTCCCGCGAAGCCGCGCGCAAGATTTCCCCCTTGGCGACTCCGCATCCTTCCCTGAATGATAGTCCTCACCTCAAGGGCCTTACGCCACATATCATCTTGGATGCGATGAGGACGACGGGTCGCGAATCGAGATATCTCGCCACGATTGCGGGGCGGTTCAGGGATGAGAAGTTGAGGGGGGCGCGGTATACTATGTGTAGGTATTTTGATGGGGTGAGTGCGTTGGAGAGGATTGTGTTGCGGGAAGGGATGAGGAAGAAAGACGTTTGGGTGGTCTTGACGGCTATGAGCGAGTATTTGATTGAGACGAGGCATTGGTAAGACTGCAGTGCTGCGTGCATGGTCTCTGCGACTTGCGATTTTGCAAGATTCGATGAGGACTTCACCTACAATCCACCAGTGACCACGGCAAAAGGGACAATTTCGATGCATTAACTCCGTACTGAGAGACAACTTGTTTGCCTGATTAAGCTGCTGACTAAAGCGCCATGAATCTCGTGTCGTACTGCAGCGACGCGTTTGATCTGGCACTGACATAAGAACAATAGATGTAGGTTCACTTGATTACTCCTCCTCTTTCCACCTTGCAAGTTGGTTTCAGCTCGACAAACTTAAAAGTTATGATCACGATTCACAACAGTGATTCGATCACTTTTGTGATCGACATATAGCAATATTCTCGATTTCACCCCTTTCTCAGGACTTGTAAAGTCCTCGATAGCTCCCTCTCACTGCTTCCGATTCCAGCCTGACTGGTCACTGCACGGATATACATCGAATCAGAAAGCGTAGCTACCGCGACACTCGCTTATCCTCCGGCCCCGGAAGGTTTGCTTCTGAGCATATTGTACGTTCTTGACGCCGGTAGTCTGCAATATGTTTCTATGAGTAGTGCATGGATCACGACTAAAATTGTTCCCTTGCAATGTGCATAAATTAATTATTAATGGGTTCCAGGTGACCATGAGCGAACACGACTTGCTACTGAAGGAGCTGCAGGAAATAAGACGCCTTACCAGAGCTGCCGAAGAGCGTACCAGAGTTGCCCGAGAAGAGAACGAACGTCTTTATGGTCCATTAAAGGTCAAGGAATATGTCGAAGAGTGTCATACTCTCGACGGTAAGCTGGACGTGGTGACCGAGTTGACG
>SRPS01000435.1:0-11250 GCA_018360175.1 Claviceps arundinis | reverse complement strand
AAAAAAAAAAGAAAAGAAAAGAAAAGAAGAGAAAAAAAAAAAGACGACATCGCAAAACTCACACTCCTTCCACACCAGAGACGCCCGCGCCTCCCCCTGCGCCTCCTTCCACACCCGTGCAACCCAACACGCCACCAACAGATCCAAATCCTTCTCCTTCAGCACCGCTCGGATATCCAGCCGCGGTAACAATCTCCCACCTCGACGACCAGCTCTCGTCTCCACAGCCACGAGCACCCCGTCGCGACTACGCCATGAGATGCGCGCGTCGGCCTTGAAGCGTTCCCGAAGAGCTACATCAGCGCGGAACCAGCCCTCTGTGGCGGCGCAGGTTGTCCATCCTGTGTGTCCGCCCAGGAGGACTACCTCCCGGTAGCATTGCCTATGGGCGGCTCGGCCATCGAGCCTGACGGCAGGGCGTAGGCCGCGGTGCTGTTCGCAGACGTCGTAGATGTGCTGTAGGCGGGATTTGAGAAGCATGCCGTCGTTGTCGCTGTCGTCTTGCCCGAGAGGATCAGGTAGCCGGAAGCGCCATTTTTGGATGGCGTAGGTAGAGGGCAGGCCTTGGCGGGGGGGACTGCTGATTTGGTAGAGGAATTGTGAGGGCGGTGCGGCGGGGTAGATGGTGTGGCCGTCGAGGACGAGGGAGTCGTGGTGCGTGATGGGGAGGCGAGTGTTGATGCTGTGGGAGATGGCATCCTCGTAGGAGGGAGGTGGGAGATCTGCCAAGGCCATGATGATGTGGTGGTGGTGCGGGAGAGAGTCTCCTTGATAGCGACTTTGGGTCTCGGACTGGGCTGGAGTGACGAGTTCTCTGCTTCTCCTTTCCTTGTGTTTGTCCCAGTGATCACAGAGGATATGTTTCTTCACTACAGAGTTATGGACCGAAAAGAGCCAGAATTGGAAACGAGACCATAGGTGCCGAAGAGGTGACCATATACCCTTGTGTCCTTCACCCGACATGCCGTTCCCCAATCTTAGGTAGGTACGTCATTGTCAGGCCTGCCGAGTGAACAGTGCACAGCCCAAATGCGCGTTCCGTGCTGGGGCTGGCTGTGCTGCGACTCGCGAGCCTGCGGTGTCTTATCTGTCGGTCGTTTCTGGGTCGTCTGTAGTGTGTGTATGGTCACTATGTCGTGTGTCGTCGTGTCGTGTCTGGGTTTGTCTATCGTGTCTGTCCTGCCTATCTTGTCTGTCTTGTCTTTGGCTTGTCTTGTCTGCCCTGTCACGTCCTCGTGTCTTATCCTGTCTTATCCTGCCCATCCTGACCCCACACACAAAGCAACACATGCCGACAGCCGGCCCGTGCCCGTGGTCGCATCGGTGCCCATCGGCGGCAGGGATTGCGCGTGTAACATTGCGTCATATCCACTCACTGTGACCAATCATCGTGCGCCGTCTGCGCCTCATACCGTCTCAGCCACCCCGCCCTTTAACTTGCACTCTACATATCCCGTTGTAACTTGTTTGTCGAGTTTGATTGTTGAATGGATGGATTGGATGGATCGTGCCTTAGGAAGGGGCTGTGCGATACCTATTAATAATCATATATGACAGGATTTCAACTACACAGGAGGTTTCCAGCTTATACATAGGTAGGTAGGTATGTACCCGTCCTGGGCTGTCAAAATCCGTGGGAGGATCTCATAGTACCGCCAAAGCACAAAGTCCGTAATATAGATAGATACGGAGTATGTGGCAAGTATTATTATACGAAATAGAGTACTATATAAGCCACGTTCAGGCAAATAAGTAGAGTACCAAAATACATCGCCGCAAACGCTCCCCGCGATCAACCGCCATGTGTGCTGTACATAGGTACCTAAGTAGGTATGTATGTATGTACCTAGGTACATAGTTCCCCCGCGCTTCTCCTCCACCCCGCAACTTCAAGGAAAACACCAAGCTTCCCCGTACAACCCCGCATGCCCGTGCCAATCAACCAGATCCAAGCGTTCATTTGAACGCGGACCGCTCCCTTTTCTTAATCTGTGTCTTAAGATTGTAGAACTAAGGGGGATAAAGTGAGACATTGGGAAATGTCACATGTGAGACGCAGGGGGGGAAATATGCATAACGGGGATGTGAAGGACCAAAAGAGGAGGCGATACATGGTGGCACAGGTAGCTTTGGCCAATCACGAGGGATCTTGCGTATAAGAATAGGGGGAAATACCTAGGACGGCTTTTGCGAGAAGCGCGTACAATGGCAGACATGCATATGCAGTGTTCGCCAATCGAAGCCATCGATCGCAGTGCCGGATGGATGGGTGGCTTGTTGCCGCGCCTAACCGCCAATCGCGTCCATCTCGGACGGTGAAGAAGGCAACAAGAGTCAACGAGCGTTGCGTTTTCGTGTTCCGTGACTCCACGCAGCTAATCCCTAGGCCAAGACAATGTCTTTTTTCTCCTCGAATGTATGTGACGTGCAATGCTGGAAAGGATAGTCAACGGAGTTTTCCGTACCCATCACCTTTTCTCCCGACAGCGTCCCAAGTCCAGTCTGTCCTACCAATCTCATCTTTACAACCTCAAGGCTCAAGCTTTACATCCTCAGGTCCACAGGTATCAAACACCACATCGACTACTATATCGCCCTCATCCGAGACGTCACGACGACCCTAATTTTGGCCCTTGTCCGCCCAGCGCAGAACTGTCTGCTGAAACTTGTCCAGCTGTGCCGCATCAGTCGCCCACGTCGTCAGCAACCGCACCACTGCCCAGTCCTCATCGCACTTCTCCCACACATAAAACACAAACTCCCTCTGCAGCTCCTCCACAAGCTGTACTGGCAGCACCGCAAATACCTGATTCGTCTCCGTCTCGGCTCGAAGCGCAAATCCAGCCCCGACAATGGTTCGAGACAGCGCCTCCGCCGCGAGATTTCCTCGCCGAGCCAAGTCGAAGTAGAGCGTCCCGCGAAACAGCTCCGCAAACTCGACTCCCATGATCCGGCTCTTGGCCAGTAACGACCCATGCTGCTTGACGTAAAACTCAAAGTCGCGCGCCAGCGCCGCATCCTTGACCACTACGGCCTCTCCCAGAAGCGCCCCGTTCTTGGTGCCTCCGATCCAGAAGATATCTGTCAGCTGCAGGACATCTGCGAGAGTCAAGTCGTTCTTAGTCGACGTGAGAGCTGCGCCTATGCGAGCCCCATCCATGAACAGCAGCAGCCCCTTGGTCTCGCAGAGCGTCTTGATAGCCGCGAGCTCCTCCTTGGTATACACTGTGCCGACCTCCGTCGCGTTGGAGATGTACACGAGGCGCGGCTTCGCCATGTGAGGAAAGTGCCAGTTATCGTCCAGGGCTTTGGAGATCGTCGCCGGCGTGAGCTTGCCATTCACGGGGGGGACATTGATGATCTTGTGGCCGCTGGCCTCCACTGCGCCAGTCTCCCGCGTGACGATATGGCCGGTGCTAGCCGCAACGACAGCTTCGTGTGGTCGAAGGCACGCCGCGATGGAGATGGCGTTGGCAGAGGTTCCGCTGGGGACGAAGAAGACGCCCACGTCGTCGCCACATCCTAGATGGACGCGAATGTTTCGCTTGGCTTCGGCTGAGTAGCGGTCGTTGCCGTAGCCAGTCTGCTGGCTGCCATTGCTGGCGATGAGAGCCTCGAGTAGAGTCGGATGTGCTCCTTCACTGTAGTCATCCAGGAAGCTGTACTTGGGTTTTTCGACGGCCCCGTTCATGCTTGCGTCGGGCATTCCGGTGGCCTTGGTCGATCAGGAGCAGCAGAGAGCGAGGGACAAACAACAACGCAACAAGCAGCAAGCAGCAAGCAGCAAGCAAACAATCAATTCGACCGGTAATGGAAAAAGGAAAAGAAGATAACGCTCGGAGGGCCTTAGAAACCCCACCTCGACTAGATCGCGCCCGCCCTCATCTAAGCCGGAGCCAGGGGACGGGTTCCAACTCGACCTGCCGTTTCTATGCGCATCCGGACAAAGATCGGCCTTTGCATGGTAACGGATTCGGGCAAAAGTGGGTTTCGCCTGCCATTCCCGGCCATTGTTTGCTCGAAACCCCGCGACGGACCCTTGAATGTGACATTGGCATGTCGTTCTCCTGCCATTGTTCGTGGGATTTATGCTTACGACTCACGACTCACGACTCACGGGTGACGGCACCTGAGGCTGGACGTCCAGGATTGACCATGCCGTACGGAGTATAATCGCGTTCAATGCAAGAGCCACATTGCGATCGGGGATGAAACGCTCAGGTCAGACATGCTACAAAGGGTACGAAGTGGCCAACAAGCAATTATCGTGGGCCGGATAAGATGATAAGATTGGACTTGTGGTGGTTGGATAACCTTGTTCGGGACTCGGGAGTCATATGTACCTATGTTTGTAACAAAAGGTGGAAGCAGCGATGCGGGGTCGGCAAAGCATCCCTGTGCCGGACGGAGGCTGCGATGCGCCGCCGATGTCGGCCTCGCTGGGAAGGGTGGCCTTGATGAGAGGGTTGGAACTCTGCACATCGTGTATGTTGTACTGGCCATCAGACATGTCGTGATACTGGCCAAAACTTGTTGTTACCGTGAACCGTGAAAATAAAAACTGATGTGATACCAAACATAAATCATGGTGATACTACTTTCCAGTGTGTGTGTACCTAAGTCATGTCCACCAAATTTGTGGTGATAAGACCACCTCATGGCCATCACACATGTTGTGATACTGAACAAGACTTGTTGTCACCATGGACATATGACCTGCTGTGATAGGTTTATACATTGTGGTGATACTAGTCGTCAATCTGTAAGCCATGTCCATCAAACCCGTCGTGACATTGACCAAAAAGTGCCATCATCAGGAAGACCGGATGTGCTTGATTGGTATGAAGGCTGTGGTCATTCTGGTCAACAACCAACAACTTATAAATAGTGGCCATCAAATATGTCGTGGTACTGGCCAAATCCTGCCATCATCATGGCCGTGAATCCCTTTTCTCACTGCCCATCAAGTATCTGCCACAATGGCATGGGTTCCTCTACTCCTCAATCGCATTGCATGGCGTTATGGTTTCATGAGGGCAGACCCTTGCCCGGAGACTCTGTCATAATCGTGTCTGAAGCCCCTATACCCATCCACCTTCGTATCTCTGGCATCAAGGCCATCGAATCGTCATGGTGATACCATCAACCCTTTCCTTCATGCCCGACCTGCCATGGAAATGCCCAATCTCATAACGGCCAACCCCAACGGCCTCTCAAAATTCCAGATCAAACATCTTCTCCCCGCGGAGCCTCTCCCCCAACCGCGTCACAAACACCCACGCCGCCCGCGCCAGCTGATCCGACACCGACCCCACTCTCACAACCTTGAGACGCGACTGCGCCAGCACGAACCCTCCACACGAGATCTGCACAATCCGCACGCTGGGATGGAACAGGTTCAGCGCCAGATGGTGATCCAGGTACCGCGCGAGCGCCTCAGTAAAGGGTTGCTCATCCGGCGCCTGGTTCGTCCGCCACGCCCACCCATCGTCTGCGTTCCCCCCCGCCAGCCGCCGCCGTTCGCGCGGGTCGCTCTCCCATGGTCCAGAGTTATTACTCCCATACAACGCGCCGCTCTGCTCGCCCGCGCGGAAAAATCGTCGCAGGTCTTGCGGCGAGATCGTCATGTCGATGCTACGCAGCCCTGGCTCCCTCGACGTGTCGTCGTCTTCACTATCTTCGTCTACCCCTTCGTCGGGTCCTTGTCGCTCCTGTTCTCCTACTTCAGTTCCAGCTGCCGCCACCTTGCTGGACCGCGTCTTTTTTGCCAAAGGTGCATTGAAGGCCAGCGAAATGGAAAAATCAGGGCCCTTACCCGGCAGGCCCGCCACTTTGATCCAGTCCTCCCATACTGTGACGAGTGTTCTCGTTCCCAAGTTCAGCTTGCTCACTCGGCAGTCAAACGTCGTGGAGATCCAATCTCCAATGACGCCCTTGAGCGCCTGAGGCATTCTCAGGAGTAGCAATGGCAGATGAACGAATTGGTTCAGATCGGCGCCCACCTCCAGTGTCTTCCCATCAGATTGCATGGCCCAGCCATTCGATGTCGCGGTTCGTCTATCGCGGACCGCTCCGGGGTGGCCGGGCAGTAAGAGAGCAACGTACGAGGCATTCTCATGGACGATTTCCACCCAAAGTCCTCTTTTGTGTCGCTCTGACAACCTATTCCATTGCCTCATGACGGCATCATCGATCCCGTTCCCGCTATCTTGTTCCGTGTAGTCGAGGTCACCACCTAGGAGCTTCTGCGCTTGAAACCAGCGAATGGTGACGGATCGGAGGGCACCGACTTGTCCGGCCGGGGTATCGGTCGATTCCAAGCCAATCTGAATGCCTCGTACCACATCTCCCACGAGCGTATCGCGCAATCGGTGGGCCAGCTGTTGGAGGCGTGCAGGATTGAGCTCCTGCTGACCGATAAAGAGGGGGGATACGCGGTGTGTTGAGAAGGTGGTGTTGAAGAACGGTGGTAGGATTTCGTCGTCGGCGGAATCAGCACGGGGCTTGGGTGGGTTTTTTCGAGGTCGTCCAGGCCGTCGTCCAGACTTGGGCGGCATGATGTCGCTCGCTTGTGTTGTCCCGGCTGCGGTCGCGCTGTGATGGACGCGTCAGGCTTCTTTCTCTTTTCCCTTCCTCTCTTATTTCTTTTGAAAAGCTCCTGCAGGAAGGCAGGTGAGACATGAATTGGCCGCGCGTAGGGAAGGACATGGAGTGCAGTCGTACAATTCCTTCGAGTAAGAAGGACGACTATTGAGTGCGGCTGCTCGGCGTTTGACTTCAGACGGGGCCAATTTGTTAATGGTTTGTCGCGTCTGGGCAATTTTCGTGCCGGGCTATGGGACAGGCAAGCCCGCACCGCTGCGCGCTGCGCGATCAAACTATCGGTAAAGGCGCTTCGTGATATCTGTCTCGTTTCCGCATTCTTGACATGGCCCGAGGTGCCGTTGTCGAGTGGTGATGAGAGAGAAACCTTTTTTCGAGAAGCAGATGTTGCTATTGAACCAGGTGGGTCCAAACGGCATGGCCCCGCCTGCTGTCCACCTTGGTTCTTTAACTTCACAATGCTACACGAAACTTCACGACCTGGTGCGGCTGGGTATAGTATTTTGAAAGCTTTTAATTCTATTCCATTGAATAAAAACCAAAGGCCAATCCGAACCGTAGATCGTGGCCATGCTGCCCGAAGCCTAATATACATTCCGCGGTCAACTGCTCCGTAGCGCGTACGTGACGCAATAAACCTGTTTCCACTCAATCCGCTGTCGAGACCCTGACTCTTTCAAATGGTACCCAAACCTTCGTCACAAAGAAATTGCATTCACAAATAGAACATATGATCCAATCATGCACCTACGCTGAAGCCAAATGACCCGTCAAACACATCCAGTCTCTCCACATCGGTCCCTCCTCGGAGAGCCAGCAGGATATCAATCGCGGGTACTTTATCGGCAGGGTAAAAGAGGAGGAGATTGTCCATGTCCTCCAGAGTCATGTCGCACATCTCTTCCCATTTATACGTATCGCTGACTTTGGACATCCTGGGCAGACGTTAGACGAGAGTAGAAGAAAACAAAACAGGAAATAAGAGAGAGATGAAAATCGTACCATCCCATGCGCTTCGGGCTCGCCTCAATATTGGGGGCAATCTTGCGGAGCTTAGCCCTCAGCATCCCTATAGACTCGATGGCATTGCCCGCATTTCGTGGTAACTTGGCCGCGATGAATTTCCGAATCGCAGCCGCCAGTCGCGGGCCTTTTCCATTGGTGCTGACCATGATTTGAAGCGGTCCATCACGGTGGACGCTGCCAAAGTAAAAGTCGCATTCGGGGGGTACGTCGGCAATGTTGGCTGGGATCTTGCGTTCCTTGCAGAGCTTCCAAATCGCCGTCGATGCCGCAGGGTCGTCCACGGCCACCATGACCATCTCGGCATCGTCCAGATCCGAGGGTTCGAAGACTCGGTCCACGTGTGTGATTTGGTGCTGGGCTATTCTGTGCGCGACCTCGGGATTGAGCCCAGATGCTGGGCACACGACGACGACATCGGCATCGGCGTTGAGGCAGTTGAGAACTCGGCCGGCCGCAACCTGGCTCACACGCTGGGGTCAGCAGCTGGTGGTGACATGCTCCCTCAAGGCGGAGTGGCTGGCCAGATAGGTACGCACCTCGCCGCCCCCGACGATCAAGACCTTTTTGCCTTTGATCTGCCAGGCCAAGATGAGGCTGCCGCCGGGTTGGACCTCTGGGAAACTCGTGGCCATGTCCAGGGCACTGGTGAGCGCTGAGGGCAGCGCTGAGGGATTCGGGTGACGAGGAGCAGCGGCCCAGGATAGAGAAGCTAACGAAGGTATCAAGGCCGAGTTCGGTGTCAATCGCGGCGCATCGGGGTCCAGGCAACAACTAAGGCAGAAATCCAGCCACTGCTACGTACCTACATATGTACCTATGTACCTATGTACCGGCGCTGCTGACGCAATTACAAACACTCAGACGTCACGCAAGCGGTAAAAGGCCAACCGGCCGTATCGTCGCCATCGATCAGCCTCGCCGAGCAAGCGCGTTACTTCTCTCTTTTTTTCTTCGTCTCGAAAAGACGTTCAGGATAGCCGCGCGCACGGCCGCTTCTCATCTGCATTCCGCCGCGCATGCCCGCGGGGCAGCCAGCTCGACGACGCCGGGTCCTCGTCTCGGTAGCTCGAGGGCCTCCTCCCAACATCTCCTCCTCCTCTGAGCTTGCGCCCCGTCCCGACATTGCCTTGATGCCCTCGGCTTGCGTATAGCATGTCTGGAAGAAAGCTGGGCGGGGGCCGTATCCTGGGCAGCGGGAAAGGTCTTGCGCCCCCGTCTACGACTCCTCGCTCGCGGAGCCCCCTGTCGCCGCCGTCGGAGAGCACCGTATCCGTGGGCTCCGTGTCGTCATCACCACCTGTGAGCGGTGGTTTACCGGAACTCAGCCCGGATATTGGATCCAGTATTAGCGTCGGAACGCAGAGCATGAAGAACGCGGCTGCCTCGGCTGCCCTTGTGTGTCCAATATGCAACGAAGAGATGGTCAGTACATCAGAAGGGAATGGGGTTCGATCAAGTGGCATCAAAAGAGATGGATGCACAGAGAGAAAGCCTGGAACTGAAACGAAACTCAGGAAATAGTCTAACGAAGTTCAGGTCACATTGCTTCAACTCAACCGACACATCGACGATAGCCACCAAGAACTGCCTGAAGCGGCACAGGACGAGGTCAAAACATGGTTCGACAAGCAGGTCCTGAAAGCCAAACGCTTCCAGCCGCTTTCTATCCTCAACCAGAAACTTCGCGGTCTGGATGTCTTTGAGTCAAACGTGTCGCAATCGGCAACCATCGCTCTTCCCATACCAGGCAAAGTCTCGCTCGAATCTCCCCCGGACCCCGACGACATGATAATAAAGAGCCATTGGCAGCGGCCGACCAGCAATGACCTATGCACCGATCCCGCATGTGGCAAGCGATTGGGTCCCCTGAATGGCAACATCAACTGCCGTCACTGCGGGAAGCTATTCTGCGAGCAACACACCATGTATCAGATGAAGCTCAGCAGGAGCGCAAACCACGAGCCGGTGCGAGGTCAGTGGGCCCGAGTCTGCGAAACATGCTACAAATCCCGCGAAGGCTACAATGACCACCACGGCGTCGTGGTCGACCACACGTCTGCGTTTGCGGCCATGAGACAGAAAAAGGTTCAGCGCCAGAACCTCGAAGTGTCGAGGCTGGAAAAGCGGCTGACCAAGTTGACAAAGGTTCTGGTGAACCCGCCGGCACAGGTCACCACGCAAAACGGTTCCCTCTTGTCGCCTGTCTCGTCGCTTACGGGCCAGAAGAACCCCCGGAAGCTGCTTGAGCAGACCGTCGTTGCGTGGGAGGATGATGAAAAGGTGGCCAAGTGTCCGTTTTGTCAACAGGAATTTGGGTCGTGGACGTTTAGGCGGCATCACTGCCGAATCTGCGGCCGGGTTGTGTGCGCAGATGCGGCAACAGCTTGTTCATCCCAAGTGAGCCTCAACGCTGTCCCTGGTAAGTTGGATGCTACCCCTGACCCCGTCTCTCAGCTTGTCCGCTGTCGGATCCCTATTCTGAAGAACAAACGAGTGCTAATCTTGGCAAAACGATGCAGGGACCTCTAATGACTCGTTAGGAAATGTGGACTCGAACGGCCATGTACCACTGGACATACGCATGTGTCGAGAATGTCACCACACCATCTTCTCCAGCCGCGACTTCACAGCCTCGCTGCTCCACAAGCCACCAGATCAAAAGGCCTACGAGACTCTCCGACAATTTGAGCGCGGCATCCGCCAGCTGATGCCCTCCTTCCACCGAACCCTCCAACTCCTTCAGCCTCCGACCCTCCGTAGTGGCGAGACCGATCTCTCCAAACCACCCCCAACACACGCGCAAATCCAAGAAGCCGCCAAGATTCGAAAACGCCTCATGGACAGCTTCGCCAAGTACGGCATGGCCGCCAAACGGCTCCGTGACCTGAAAACAGATAGCCCAACCCAGATGCGCCTCCAACAAGCCGTCTACGCCTACTCGAGCAGCTTCCTCCACACAAACATGCTCCCGCTCAAGAGCCTCCCGCAACTCCTCCGCCACCACCAGCAGTCCACACCGGCCCAGACCTCGCGCTTCCTCACTACACCCTCACAGTCTGCATCCAGTCTGCGCCACTCTGAGCTCGCCTCCGACGCAGGCTCTTCCATCGCTGCGAGCGAAAGCAGCACGATTGTTAGCCAGCTCGAGACCGAAGAGAAGGATCTCAAAGAACGTCTTGCTGTTCTGGAAGAGCAGCAGTTTATGGTGGGGGAGATGATTCGGTCTGCCAAGGGGGCGCGGCGCTTTGAGGAAGTGGGTGCTCTGTCGAGTAATCTGGATGAGCTGGAGAAGGAGATTGCGCAGCTGAGGGTGAAGATTGGGGATGCGGAGCAGAAGTGGGAGGGGGTGTATCGAAATGGTGCGTCGTGAAGGTTCAGCATTGGGGGAGGTATTGATCTAGATTTGCGTGCGTACTTGAAGAGAGCTCAGAGGACTGAATCTGTTTGCGTTTTGCGTTTTGCGTTTTGCGCTTGAGTAGGGTGAGCTGTACTCGTATTTTTTCTGAGGAGGCTTCTCATCTTTCCCGGGTTTCTTCTTCTGTTGTTGTTGTTTTTCTCTCTCTCTTTTGTTTTCTTCTGTGTTTCTTTTTTTTTTTTTTTTTTTTTTTTTTTTTTTTTTTT
>SRPS01000434.1:0-11281 GCA_018360175.1 Claviceps arundinis | reverse complement strand
AGGACCTATGTACCTCTCATCATGCTGCGACGTGATTGGCTGCAACCCCCTGTCAGTGACCTGAAGCGAGCGTTGTGACCGTTAAGGGGATGGAGAAGACCCCTCGCCAGCTACATACATTTCATTATACATACCCATAGCGCATAGTCATACGCGCAAGGCCCGGCCGGCATCTATATATCGGGTGTTGCCGGATACACAGGCACCATCATCCCGCCTTTCCCGCATCTGCGTTGGACATTAGGTACCTATCGTGCAAAGCTTGGAGGTCAGATGCGGCGAGGGACCAAAGGGCCGCATGCATATGACTCAAAGCAACGACCATCTCATCTCGCAGCCGTCTACTGGATGTGGACGAATTGCGAAGATTTCGTCTGTGCACATTGCAAACTGCATCTGCGTCTGCGTCTGCGTCTGCGTCTGCATCGCGCATTCATGCACAATTCCACTGGCTGTTGTCCCGCTCTCCTACAGGACATGTGTCTCGGATGGGGCCTCCACTCATCTCACGGGTTGCCTTGCCATAATACATTACGCGCGGGTAGTGTTCAAGGGGATCCAGGACGGCTTGGTTCCTGGATCGAACAAGTTCTGCTGACCTTCTGCTGCTGCTGCTGCTGCTGCGGCCGCACGTTCATGTTCAGGAGAGATTTTGCCGCTGTGGACACTGGACTTGGGCTACATTCATGGAACAAGACGATCGGGCGCGTGGAGATCCGAGAGGAGCAAGAAGTATGCAAGGCGCCGTCCATATTGAATCTGTAGTTGTTGCAAGCAGTTGCTGCTGTATGTGTGTATGTAGTTGCTTACCGTCCTTGTTATTGCTCTTAGTTGCTACATACAGAACTGCTTTGTCGTAACTTGTCATTGCTGCATTGCCCTCCAAAAAAGACCGAGACAACACCAACACCAGTACAGTTGGGCGGCCATCTTATCACTGCCGCACTCGGAGTCACGCCCTCACGCCCTCTCGGCTCCAGGCTCCAGGCTCCAGGCTCCAACCTGAATCAAAACACGAAGAGCGGGCGGATCCCGGGTTGTATCGGGGCCAGAAGACCGATGTACGTACGCATATTGTAGCGTGCTGCGTGCGTGATGCAGGTCTCTTGACCGCCCATTCTGTTAGTCGAGTTCAAGCAAAAAACACTGTGTACATTACTACTACCTACTACTAGGTACTACTACTACTTCATACAAACATTACATATGGAGTATGGACTCATGGAGTAACGCAGAACGCAGGTTCTCTTCTGCTGTTCAAACTTCAATGTTCAGCCAATCAAGCCCCGCTATCGTGAAAGAACAACTGGAAGAGTAACGTAAAAAGGCCGCGTATAGGGTCTTGAACGGACAAAAGGGCCTCCTTGCATAAAGGGCGCGTTTGAGCGCAGTGGGGAATTAAGACGTGGTGCAGTGCACTGTGCGTGCAGCATAATACATTATGGAGTATGTATATACATATTCATACTCATTCATGGGCTTTGGGCGGACCGGAAAACGAGCCCTTTGATGGGCTGACCCGGGAGTGAGAGGGGGGGGGGGGCTATTCACGTTATTTCACGCCTTGTCTCTCGATGGGACATGCTAGCCAGTTCTGATTGAACGGGGAAGTTGGGATAGATTTCAGGTGTGTGAGAGCGGGTGATGTTGTCCGCGAAACATGTTTTAGCCGCGCCTCGCGAGTGACTTTGAGTACGAGTACCTATGTAGACTATATGAACATAGGATGTGAGAGCGAGGGGTTAGTTAGGGTGGAGGGAGTGAGTATGTACATTAGGTACTGTAGTACATACATGACATGAAGCGAGCATTGAGCAAGAAGTGGGTGAGAAAGTGGGCGGATGGAAGGCTGCAGCATGGTCGTCTTGGCGCTGCATCATGAGGAGACGTGCGTCGAGTCCAGAAGCAGTCCGTTCTCGCCAACAGGAGCAAGAGATGGACATTGACGCGGCACGGGGCATGGCAGGTTGAGACAAAGGCGACAAGACCGGTCGAGTGTAATGTCCTCCTGGCATCACGCGACGCGAATGATGAGAATCCATGCTGATGCGGCTACTACTTTGCTGGAACTCCATGACAGGTTACCAGCGCTTGTTGTCTCGAGGTTTCTCAGTTCTGATTCATTGGACACGAGGAGAACAGGCATTGGAAAGGCGGAAAATGGAGCCATGACAACAACACTGTTAATATGAGACTTGCGGCACACGTCAGGGGCACCTTGCGACCCGAAGCCAAAGGGGCAGGTAGACGAGGTAGACGAGATATACTAGACAATAAGTATGCTTGTATTTGTTCATGAAGTTCATATGTGATGAACGTGCGTTGAAGATGAAGATGTAAGTAAAAAGGTAAAAAAAAAAAGAAGACTACAGGCCGAAGAGAAGAAGACAACCAAAACGCCGAAAAAAGAAGATCAAAAATTAAAAAAAGATTTGGTAAACCCCATGTACAAGAACCAAATTTATCACGAATGCTCCATTCCATAGACACCAAAAAAATTGCCAGATCCCCCATCCAATCGCCAAGCTTATACAATCCTGAAGAAATGATAATTCCATGCCCATCAGAACGGTCAGTACATGCGATTAGCAAACGCCATCTGCCGCGCATGTTCGTCCTCGTAGAGCATCCCAGTCGCCGCGTTGTGTGATTGCCCGTGATCGAAGAGGCTGTAGGTGCGGGGCACATACGCTGGCACAGGGCTGGGCATAGGACCTTGGGCGAAGTGCGCGGAGGGCATCATCGGGGCTGGGGCGTGGTGATGCTGCTGTTGGTGATTTTGAGTAATTTGAGCGGGTTGATGATGCTGGTGGTGTTGCGTGTGTTGACTTATTTGATGGTTCTGAGTGTGCTGAGTGTGCTGAGTTTGTTGATGTTGGTGCTGCTCGTACTGTTGGTGTGGACTATGTTGCGGTTGGTGAGTGTAGTGCTGGTGTTGACTATATTGCTGATGTTGGCTGTGCTGGCTATGTTGTTGCTGCTGCTGCTGCTGCTGCTGCTGTTGGTGTTGGTGTTGCTGTTCTTTTCGCAGTTGATGCTGTTGCTGTTGCTGCTGCGGTTGCGGCTGCTGCTCCTGCTGCTGAGTATTGTTCATCTTTGGCTTCCTGACCGCCACCGTCCTAGCCTTCCCCCGCCCCTTAATCCCCTTATTACTGTTCTTGTAATGTTCCCTAAAGTACTCATAAATCTCACGGTGCTCATGCGGCACCTCCCCCATCTGGGAAAACTTGGCAAATGTCGCCGTTAACTCCCGCAGTGTCTCCTTGTGGAAATTGTTCTGGTGCGTCTTCATGTTGCCCAGCTGCGAAAAGGCCTTGTTGCAGTCGTCGAGCTTGCAAATGTAGGGTTTGAGACCCTTGTGTGTTTCTTCGTGTGATCGGACGTTGCCGCGCTGGGCGAATGTCTTGCCGCAGATTTTGCATGAAAAGGGCTTCTCTCCAGTGTGACGACGTATGTGAGTCTAATTATCCATGGTCAGTTTTGTGAGTCCTTTCAGTTCAGTTTGTCAAGTCGCACTGCTGCTTTCTTCGTCGTTTATAGCACAGGAATCGGTAACGTACTATGAGATTTCCACGCTGGGAAAAGACCAGGTTGCAATTTTCCTGAGGGCAATGCTGTCCACGTTTTAGTACTTTGTTGATTGGTTTCAGGGTGTCGGCAGCACTCACGTAGGGCCTCACGCCGGAATGCGTCCGGCGGTGAATGTCGAGATGCGTCTTCTGGCCAAAGGTCTTGTCGCAGTTTGGACCGTCACACGCCCACCTCTTATTCTTGAGCCTTGGCGTTGCCTTGCGCGCAGTAGTCTCGGGAAAGGCGTGCTGAGGCTGAGACTGGGAGTGAGATTGGGAGTGCGAGTGTGAGTAAACTGGGCTGTTGCCTTCCGGGCTACTGTCAGATCGGGGGGTGTGTGCAGGCGTGAGAATGTGTCGTGTGGCTTTCTCTTGTTCCTCCGTGGTGGTCTGAATCGCTTTCATGAGCTCGTCAACGTGGGTGTCGAAGATGACCCGATCCTTGGGGTTGATGGTCTCGTTAAACGTGATGGTCTTGGAGTTGACCGTGGGGTTGGAGGACGCCGATGAGTGTGCGATGGAGACGACGGAGTTGCTTCTCGCAGGAGATTGAAGACGACCTGCACTGATTTGCCTCGAGCCACGGCGGATCGAGCGAATCCGGTCGGTTTCGGCCTCTGAGACCGTGGAAGTTGAATGGTGGCGTTCCGCAAAGACGGATCTGAACGGAGAGCCCAAGGGCGTTGAAGGAGGCGGGCTCTGATACGCCGTCGCGTAAGTTGTGTAGGCATTTTGGGTTTGATAGTGAGGAGCCGCCACGCTGGTCATAGGTGCGGCTGTGGTGTATGCCGGGGCGACGATATACTGAGACGCCAATGATCTTTGAGTCGGGGCCGCCGTGGAAGTCGGTCGAGACTCATAGGACATGAAAGTTGGCACCGCCTCTGCGTCCATCATTCCAAAGTCGTGATGCTCGTGAGGCAGCTGTTGTTGTGACCAGCGGCCCCAGTTGCTGGAAGCCGATACAGCCGCGAGAGACATGGTGTTGTATAGATGAGATCAAGCCCGGGGGATGGGTTGAACACGCGGAACTGAAGCGATGATCGATGATAATTGCAGTATGGGAGACGCAGGGACTCGGTGAAGTAGGGCCTGTTGGAGTAGGTTGGCAAGAGACGGGGTCTCACTTGCTTGAAGAGAAGATGCCCAAGTGAAGAAGATACTGGTGATGTGGTAACCTTGAGGGTTAGGACAGAGAGTACCAAGTATAAAGGATACTAAGAAGGTGATCATGAAGCTCCAAGCCACAAGGGAAAGGGAAGCAGATATATAGGTGTTAGAGCACGCAACGAGTGACAAGTGAGAAGTGCAGTCAACGTCTGGATGCGGAAGGGGGTGCCTATGTATGTATGTATGGACAAGTTGAGGTCGCAGACGCTGGACGGTCTATATGATGGACAAGATTTGGATTGAGAAGCGATGGAAGGCGACATTGATGGAGACGCTCATGGGGGAGTGCAAGAGAGAGAGGAGAGGGGGGGGGGGGGTGTGTTTGGTTTGGGTATCGCAGTCGGCCGGTATAGGTACATGGCAAGATCTTGGCTTCAGAAGAGCCCCCATGTACATCATCCATTGCAGTTGCAAGAGATGACCGCCCAAACAAAAGGTGGTGCTCAGGCAAAGAGGTGTCGCAACACCCTTGCAGCATAGGGGTGCGATGAGAAGCAAGAGAACAAGAGGATGGCGTGGACTACTAACACATGTGTGTATCAGCCATCGAGCAATGAGCATGGCATTGGCGCTCTCGCACTCCCGGGGCCTGAGGGAGCGTCCCGTCCCCACAAAGCGGGTAGAGAGAATCGGTCCGGGGGGGACGAAGCAGGAGGAGGGGGTGAGCAACTTTTGAGTCCAAGACAGGACAAGTCCTGCCAGAGAGGGGGCATACCGCATAGGTACATGCAATGATGCATGCGCAAGGCCCATCCAATCATGGGCAGGGGGGGTGCGCGGCACAAGGGGTAGACCGTAGGTATCAATCATCATTCGTGAAGTCGACGAGAGGAAGAGGCAGCGAAAAGGCAGCGCAATGCTTGGCGGAGCTAGCAACGAAGATAACATCCCTGGGCGCGGCCCAGCAAGTCCATCAACCCGCCCGTTGAAGCGTCCACCAGCAAGTCAACAACGCGGGGCGACGAGCGGATTTCATGTTCCTCTGGTAGGTACTCTGTCGGCTCTGGCAAAGTGTCAAGGCAGGCAAAGAAACGTCGCCCCTGCTTTGCCGAGGCTCTGCGGCGACAGTGGCACAAGTTGTTGGCTCCTGCTCTCGGCTTCCAGTTCCCGGCTGCTCCATGATGCCGTATGCTGCACGAGCTGAGAATCTGCACGAGTGACATCGTAGGCGGCAGTCCAGCAGCTGCCATGATCATGATGGCAGCTAAGATTCGACGTCGCCTGTACAACGTAACACGTTCGAGAGCCTCAAGCCATGCCCAGCTTTTCCGTCCGTCACACTGCAGTGTGGGATCCACGGGACTTCTGAGAAGGCGCGGGCATGAAGTGCTTCTGTTATGTATAAAGTCAGCTGCAAAGTGCTGCTCGATCATCACCGCAGAGAGGTGCATAGGACGGACTCCACGGAGATTCCACGGGGATAGGGACTGCGATAGGACGCCGGGCTAGGGCCCTTAGATGCGGGACTTGGTTGGCTGCTTTGGACACGTGAACGGTGGTGGTTGTCGAAGAGGAGACGTAGGAGAATCATGAATGTGGTGATAGTGAGGCTACGAAGGCGACTGTTTCTGCCGTGTTTCTGCGGGCCCATACCTTAGAGATAAGCCACATCAGTCAGCAGTGAGCACCAGGGGTGTGGCGCCGATGTGGCGTTAGGCGAGGCGGGCGAGGCGCTCTTCTACACGGTGATTCGGCTTGTTCTTCACACCACCATAATCACAGAGCCGCCGTATCCTACCCGGCCCACGTTGTGTCCTCGGCTGAGGCGTTCTCACGTCGGGGCCATGCGACGTCGGTCGATGAGGTACAGTTCACGGATTGCATGATTCTAAGCCGCCACGCTAAGCTGGGACGTCATAGACTTGATCAAAGGTATTTCTTGTATGTAGATCAAAGTTGCTGCTCCCAGGCCATGAGAGTCGAGACCCCGTCTGACCAGTACGATAACTTGCGATTACGGCCTAGATCACAACTCTAGCACCATGCATCTGCAGCTAGAAGAGTCAAAAAGACAACCTGCCAAGGCGAGAAGCTCGCCGACGGATACGTAGAGACACAAAGCGGTACATAGAGACGTAAAATACGATATAAACGCCAAGACGTAATAGGGCCCATCGCTTGTTTCGACCTTGCTGTGTTTTTCGGCCATTTTTCATCTTGTCCGACGTGAGAGACACATTAGACTCACATGGCCATGGGCCAGCTCTGCAAAGTATAATGACTGCTCAGCTACTGCTTGCCATACCGCCCATCAAGTCCCGAGGTGTGTTTCTTGTTCTGGTTAGGCCGCTCGTCCTCGTCTTCCTCGTTCGCGAATCGCGGGTGAGATGACAAGCTTGATGGCGCTATAGTGTGTATGATTCTTGATACGAAAAGGTTATGTGCGGCCGAGATTGCACTCCTTCCTTCAAGGCTCCTTCCTTCCAGGGGGCCTCCAGGCAGCTTCAGGCTACTTTAGGCGTAGCGGCCATCGCCTGCAGCTGGCGGTTCTGCCAGCCGAATGGATGTGGTGACTGCATCCAATCAAGACAGCGTGCGTCCCACGCGCATCAGCCACTTTCAACAAAGTGAGGCGCAGGTCGCCTTATACCAACTTCCGAGTACATACATACATTAGGTACATATCTTCCTAAAGTAGCCTCATGTCATCAAGCCGGAAGAGTCAGGACGGCACTAGCTTTCAGTTAAACGTCTTCCGTCCTCTATCCTCCGCATCTTAAAGGGCTGCGCAAGAACGCAAGAGCCAGACCACTTGCGAGCCCGTCTTGTCTTTCGTGGTGGCACACCTTGATAGGAACCGTCAGGGTTGTCGACGCCGCATCATGAAATCACAGATGGAGCTTGCTAGCATTGCCTGCACGACATCTCGGAAGAATCGCCGGGATCGCAAGCTATGACTTCAGCCCGACAAGAAAATTTACGCATCCAAAGTGTTACGATCATGATATTGGATCAAGGCATGTCTCCTACTTCAATCTCCTTCACCTTGTTCATCACATTGTCGTCCGGCCGGCCAGGCAAGAAGAGAAAACGTGACTTTGGCTAAATGTCCGTGCGGAGCATCCAATCAGCTCAACCTGGACTGCCACGTCCAATCGCATCCCCACAACATGGGACTGCCTAATGAGATCCACGGATCGGAAATTGAGTGGGCCGACCAAAGTCACGACTTCACCATTTGACCACAGAACCTAGAGACGAATTCACTTTGGGCTTTTCAACCACTGGCCAGGGTATGTATTATATCACCCATATTGCAGGATCGCGCTCGACAAGAAAAAAGAACACTGCACAATCGCCTTCGGAACTCGTCAACTGTTGGATTGGCAATAAAAAAGAGCGAGAAACACCCGAAGAAACAAATCCTTTCTCAAATTAGACTTGAGCTAGGCCTTTTCAGATTAGCACGGCATGGTCGCGAGGAGAAGGCGTCACGGGACGAGCGACGGGAGGATCGACGGGAGCGACGGGAAAGTGCCACGCTAGACGCCACCCCCGGCAGTCCAAAGTAAAAAGCTCACGCCATGTGTGACCGGACTCTTCTTCTCAAGTTTACGTATCCGTGGATATTTCGCGCTTGGCTGACTTTGATTCAAAGAAATGTTTAATCTCTGTTCATACGCAGAAGTCTTACATGGGATGTAGGTATGTACATACCTAATGTACGAATAGACATGGGAGCCGCTTCGGCCCGGGGCATGTCGTCCCGGATCCGCACTTGAAGCGTAACGAATCTGAAAGCGCAGTGCAGCCACGCGGGGTGATTTAGAGGAGGGAGACAACGAATGGAGGTGACCTCACCAAATTCTTTGCATCGTGTAAAGCCGATCCAGGCCTTGTTTGCGAAGATGGTGGGCAACCTGCAGCGCGAGTTGCGCCAGCTAGGTGTGATGACTTCTGAAGTGCCTCATCAGGAGCTGTTCCGAATGGAGGAGCATCCATGTCACATGATGTCTGATGTAGGGATAACAGCGGGTGTTAAAGTCAAGGCATACCTAGGTAATCCAAGCCAATACGCTGTTGGTGGGCTGCAGGAACCCCCCGTCTTTGCAGGCACCGAACTTCACATTGGTCGATTTGCACTCTGTAGCAAGACCCGGGGAACCGAGGTTGGAGTTTGGAGTCCCAAAGGCTGGCCTGGGCCTCCTTTGAGGTTGCAATGTCACACTGCACGCGCCTCCGCGAAAAAAAAAATATGACCGATTTGCATGGAGGATGCAGGCTGTAGAAGCTGGGCTCGATCGCGCAAGTGCAGGGGCAAGTGCAACGTCACCGTGACACACTACGGGAATCCGGCGCCGACAGACGGACATTGAAGTGCAAGTTGTATTGCTCTTATACCAGCTGAATTGAAGACGGTCCATGACCATAGGTCACAAACTTTGTGTCATGGACGCAACCAGACCTTACATACATAGGCAGTTGTACAACACGCCAGCTTCTACAACAACGCGCCACAACCCGCATGAGAAGAAAAATGTCCAAAGGCCAGCAGGATCTAGCATCTGGAAGGGGACAACTTTGCAGCCTCAACCCTGCGTTCCTGACCCCGGCCTTCTGCAACGCTTTGGGCCTGACGATGGGAAGGGGTTAAAAAGAGGGGCCGAAAATTTACGGGAATCCAATCAAGCAAGGGTTTTGACAGGGGAGGGGCGGCAAAACGCCGTCCCGAATTTCTGGAGAAGACGTCGGATCAAGGTTGCGCTGGAAGCTGTGTAGAAGCTCAGCGATTGGTCAGATTGAGGGCATCCCTGGTAGAATGGGGACAAGTGGCGCAGCACCCGCAGGGGTGGGGGGCGTCTTTTTCTTCCCAAACCCGGCGACGTGGGGTGTGTCAGCTTGGAGATGGCGTCATCCCACGAGGCACAACGAGGTAGGTAGGTAACATAAGTTTTTTTGTTTGCAATGTCAAACCTCAAAGAGTTTCCAGGAAAACTGCATTCAAGAAGCGCATCGCGTCTAGTTTGGTTCTCCAGGACGCCTTTACCAATACCGCCGCATGCAAGACGCTTACCTACCTACCCAGTGAATCCGATCCGTAGCTAGGCGCGAAAGCACTCAAGAGTCAAAGATCTTATCAATGTCGGCATTTCAACGCACAGCGTCGCAACGGCGCAACACTGGACATCCGAAAAGCCGCGCGCCTCTCCACCATTGACCACGCCGGGGGCCCGCATTCTTAATCTTGCCAAGCACCTTCCCAGAACGCGTCCATCGGCAACCTCGAGTCCTCGACAACCTGATACATACCCGTTCGACCCTGAACCGCAAGGGCCCGTCAAACGACCCTCTTCCGTGCAAGGGCCAGAAGCACACGGAATAAGATGATCATGTAATAGTACGAATGTGTGCTGCACCTCAAGCTCCGGCTCAATCTGAAAACCCGGCCTCGCAGCAGAAGGGGTCCAGCTGGAGGTGACGAAACAATCAACAATGAAATGTCAACAGGAATCTTTAATTTCAACAAAATAAGTCCCATCAAAAATCTCAACCAAAGAGGCAAGTGCCCGATTTCGTTGAGTGGTTGTTCGAAACGTTGCTATGCTGTCTTCCGGAAAGACTGCCCTCAGGGCCTCAGGAGTCAGCCGTTCGTCAAGATGAGATATGTACTTACATGACCAGACAGACTTCCAAGTCCAGATTCCAGAATAGGAAATGCGGATTCATCAACTTCTATTCACATTTCACATTTCCCACATTCTGTTTCATCTTTACCGTCTGGTCTGGCTTGGCTCTAGTTTCGTATATAAACACCACAAATTCCCCGAACACCAGCACCACATCCCGTCGCCGGCGGATTCCCCTCCGGACCGGACTCCGTCCCGTCGTCAGCCGTGAGCCGTCAGCCGTCAACCGCCAGCCGCGAGCCCATTCAACGGACGGCTCCACGATGCGTCCTAAGCCCTTTTTTCTTTGTACATGCACCCCGGGGGTGTCGTGTACTAGGCCCTCGGGGGGCTTGTTCGCTCGCGTACGGCACCCGGACGGAGCCAGCGGCCCGGATGGCCTGTCCAATGTCCGTAACAGTGAACACTAACAAGACGAGACCTCAGACGGCACCGGAAGGAATACGGAGTGCTCGGCATGGCGTGGCGTGGCAGGGGTTCTCAGTTCTGGTCTTCTCTGTCTTTTGCTTGAGTTTTGGTCTCTCCTGTTAACAGTTAGGTCTGGCCTGGTCTGGTCGCTGCTCGCTTCCCGTTGTTCCCGTGTTCCCGCCGGGGCCGGGAAAGGGCCCCATCGGAAGCCAGTTCTTGGTGTGTACATGCATAGGTACCTACCTACTGTGCCTACCTAGGTATGTACCTGTTCGTATGTACCTGTTTGGGGGAAAGCCCATCATGTCATGGTACATTAGATCTTTTTGTGCCAAGGTTTGGGTCGCGAAACATGACTTTGCGAAACATGGCTTCTCCAGCACGTTTGAGTTCTATGTTGTCTTGCTTTTTTGCAAGCTACGTTTAACTTACAAAATACAGTATGTACATATTTAAATCTCTTTCGGGTAATATTTTCCTTTTTTGGGGGGGGGGGGGGAGGGGTCC
>SRPS01000433.1:0-11286 GCA_018360175.1 Claviceps arundinis | reverse complement strand
GGGGGGGGGGGGGCGTTTCAGTTGGGTATTCGACGGTGACTACACACAGGCACCACTGACGAAATGAAGGCCTCGTGAAGAATATGTGGTGATTGCAAAGATCGTCTCGCGATGGGTGAAGCCAGGCAGGCTTCTGTGGGATGCCGCAAGAAGGGCACCGCAGCCTGGCTGGAAAAGAGGAGGTGTCCGTGGGAGCTAGTGTCGTACCGTATTCGCCAGCCGACTGGAAGCTTCACAATCCAGCGTCAGGGACAGAGTCAACAAAGCCGATTGTCTGTACGTAAAACGAAGACGCCGGTGGGCCAGTGATGGGGGCCACGAAAAGGGTTTGCTAGCCAATACAAGCTGTTCGCACCGGGCGCACAACAGGCAGCGCTGGAGCGGGGTGGGCGATAAATGGTAGCAGGTTTCAATTGAGATCGTGAAAGTGATATTGCGCTCGAGTCGATATCCAATGGTTCGCTAGTGGCTTTCGGGTCGGAATCACGAGGGGGGTTCTTTTTGGGCAATGAATTTTTCCGGCGACGCGACTGTATGCACTATGGGTATAGCTTGGCGCAGCAGCAGACCGACCTGATGCCAGATGGTGACAAGCAGGCTGTGGGCTGTTGTGGAGGATTGGAGGGGCAGAGACCGGCGCGTGTCGCTACTGCATCTGGTCGAGAAATCTGGACGCGGGATCTGAACGAGGGGAATGAGGTTCCAGAGAACCAAGCGGTAAACAGTCTGCTTCAGAGAGGTTCAAAGTTAACACGGACCGGCAGGTATAGACGACAAAGAGATGAGTTTGCGAAAATGTGTACGAGGCCAGAATCGAGCATGTACGTACATACCTCTAATAGGTACTTGCAAGTTGCTGCTACAACAGGACGGCGAACAAACCGGTTGTGGGGCCGACGAGAGCGATAAGAGACGGCTTATCAAAGGCGATGATGTCGGGGACTCGGTGTCGTCCGCACAAAGTTCTGGCGACTTGAGACTAAATATCACACAGCAGCGTCTTCCAGCCTCCAGATCCAGGCGTAAACCAACAGGAAGACAAGTGGTGAGGGAAAAGCAAGGCAAGAAAGACGGGAGGCCGGTGGCATGAATAGGTAAGACAAGTTGTCCAGGCTGAGGGCGGAGTTCCGCGGAGGCGAGCAGAACAGCCGGCACTGGGCAGCCTCGACAGCCTTGACAGCTGTACCAGCTGGTGTCATCCAAGCGTGAAATGAAGGACAAGGCAAGTACGGAGTAATAAGTGCGCGATGCACGGTCGCCCAGCCGGCAAAGTCCTCAATCCTTATCTACGTCGATACAGAGTATGGCGTTGGCATTGGTCCGAATCGTGGGCCCAGTAATAGCCTCAGAAACATGCCTCGACCCGGTGCAGACTCATTGCCGGAGTCAAACGTTGGATTCTGGCATCACCTCACCGCCTTACTAATCTTTCAGCGTCGTCATGTCTTCCAAGTTCCAAGTTCCTGTCGAGCGTTGCGTATCTTTTCCGGAGACTCCGTCGAGATAAGCCACTGCGCTGCGACTCGTTCACACCCCGGCAGCCAGAGAATAATCCCATGCGGAAAAGCATACATACATATCGCCCTTCACAGATTACAACTTCAAAAAAAAAACCGAGAGTCAGGGGTGCATCAGCAGCGATTCGGCTGGCAAATCGGGCGATCGGCAGATCGGCAGATCGAATTTGCTTCTTTGTTTTTCTCAGAACGCAAATCCCCCGAAAGCCCGGAGTTCGGGTGTGCATTGTCGCAGACTCGCAGGCTTATTAGCATTTCAATTCTTGCCCCGTATGATCCGGCCGTACTCTTGTATGTACATGTACTCCGTAATTTGTTGTCTTATCTCGAGTTTCGAAACTGGGCACAAAACCGTGTCATGTACGGAGTACCGATGCACTTTATGGGTACATAGGTTAGGTCTGTCCAGCCAATGCTCAGTTGGCGAGGCACGCGATCAACGTTTCATCAGCTTACATGCCTCCTCGCACCGCAACCATTCATTTATTGTTAGCGAGATAGGAATACATAGGCCTCGCATTAAAAAAAAGTAAGTAGTACATACAGAGTATACGGAGTAGTTTAGCGAACAACAGGGAAGCCAAAACGTGGTGTCGGCCAGCCCCGCGGCTGCAGAGGGCCACGGGGTTGCTTTTGTCCTCGCCCATTGTTCTCTCTCATAGCCATGCCTACCTACGTACATATGTGCCTCGTGATCTGTTTGATATACAGACGATAGATACTCCAGCTTCTCACGTGGGACCAAACACCGTTGTGTGGCTCTCAAAATTGTGAAGAACATCGATGCCCGGGTTCCCGCATGTATCGAGCCATCTCGCCAGCACAGCATCAGTTAGGTACGGAGTACTCTGTATTTACAAGTTATACCTTGTATGTACATACATACCTACGCACTACATAGGTATGTACCTAGGTATGTATGTAGCATACATCTCTTTATTGTAATCCCTGCCTCTTAATTTCGTGCGGTGCATTTTAAAAGTCTGCGGGGAAGCCAGGGGTACATAGCACGATGGCAATCGCCCCTGGCCAAAGCCAACAGGGTCACACTCCGTAGTCCGTACCCCGTACGTCGATGCCTTTTTGAGCCCTTTCTAAAAACACCACAACACCAAAATTCAGTTTTCATGCAATCTCTGGACGCTGCTGATACAGCCTTAGCTGTCAAGTATCTGGTATTTAATTGGATCTCACTCTTAATCTTCCAGCATGAGGCTGCATGTAATATGGCTATCACTCATCTTCACATGCGCTGCTTACCACACGGGGTTCGGTACTATACATCTGCTTGAGACAATGGGTATGTAGAGACTCCTTTTCCGGCGAAGCATGTTGCAGTCATGTAGGTTTGAGCTAGCGAGTTGCAATCAGTCCTGCCCCAGAAGCTTGTCTTATGTTACATATGTATATCATTTCCCCCCCATGTCCGAATCCGGCATACGTGGCTCGTGACTCGTGACTCGTGACTCGTGTATGTATCTGGTATCTGGTATCTTATCTTCGCAATCCGATTACATACATACTTGGAAGTTGGGAGTGGCGACATGAGCGCTTCCCGATGTAACTGTAAAATCAGTTTGCACGCCGCAGTGGACTTGATGTGGTATCAGAATTCAGAAAGCTGGACAGAAATTTCTGTATGTGGAGAGGACACAACGAGGCAGTTCTGCATCTGGACTCTGCGCTCATCATGCTTCATGTTGTGCTTGATTGACTGCAGAGTCACACAATGTTTCGCCAGACTCCGATCCCAACAAGGAGCTATCCACGGCCCAGACAAAGAACGGATACGCTGACTATATGCACAATGCACAGGTTCGTATTGGTTCCATGAAAAGAAGGGCAGCAAAGCGCGTGACTAGGTATTCTGACACGAGGATATATTTAGCACCAGTTGGGAAATTACAGCGACTTGGTCAACAACGTGACGACAACGACAGTAGGTATGAGTCAATGTTAGAGAAGTGGGAAGTAGAGATACCACCATGCATACCTTCCAAGACTTTTCTTTTCAACCCAACAAAAGAAAAAGATCAGTGATCTACGCTGATGAGTCTTTCACGACAAATGCGCGCATGGTCCCTCGGTTTCGCCACAGTAGTACAATGTTAAGTACGACTCTATCCCGTTTTTAACGAAGGATGTGTGAGCTTTGTGCTACGTACGATGATACAGAGTCGTTCCACAAACTCACCAACGTCTCCTTACAGACCCTGTTCTCGATCACTTTTCGCCCTACTTGTGTGACACATACCAACTCCGTAAGGTACCTAAAGGCTAATGTACAATCTTCGAAAATCACTATTGTGGGTAGGCACCTAATGTGTCATGTATCTCGTTTTGCCTGACCCATGTCTCGTCCACAGGAATAAACTGCTGTGTGCTGTCTATCAATCGAGGACAAAATTGCACATATGGAGTGATGGACAACACACCCTTACCATCGTGAATAGCGCACAAAGCTACACAAGCCTTCGAGTCCGTATGCTTTAGCTTGGTTAGACGGTGCCACAATCACCATCGTCGAGACATACCTGACGGCATGCAGACAAGCAGATGAACCCACCCATAGTTTTTGACAGAGTCCGACTGAATAAAATACGGAAAAGAAAACAAGAAAAGAAAAAAATGGTATCAACAGCGCTACAAAAAAATCCTAGGAGTTGGGCGCATCCGGTAATCTCTCAATCACGTACTTGCCCCTCGCAACACTCATCAAGGGCACACCCGGAATCTTTCGCAGCCTCTGCTTCAGCGCCTTGTCGTTTGTGCCCACAATATAGATCCTGTTCTTGCTCACTCTGTCCACCAAGCAATCGTCTGCATAGGTTCCCTTGTGGTCGCACTCCAGCCTCGTCCACCGTTCATCACGAGCTACCCGCAGGGCTAGCCTGTACTTAGGACCCAGCTTCTCCAACTCGGACATGACGCAGGATGTGATCATGGGGTTGCACTTGGCATATAAGCAGTCCATCATGGATTCGAGTAGTGATAGTTTTCGCTGCACGGAGTGACTGAGAAAGTTGGTGTCCACTAGGACATTGTATGCTGTTTTGTTGATGTACATGTCAGTATGACCTAGTCAAGATACCGCAACTTCATCGGATGCAAGCCTCCTTCTTCTCTTCTCTATCTTCTTCTTCTTCCACTTCTGGTGGGAGGCTTTTTTTTCTGGAGAAATGTTTTATTTCCGGGAACGAGGGAAACGTACGAGGAACGAGCGCGGTGTTGTGCTGGAAGAACATGTTGCTGGGCATCTGCGGCGCCTCGCGAATGAGGTCACCGTTGACTGTCTTCTTCTCTTTCCTTTGCGCTTCAGCTTCGGCTTTCTGCTGGTTCACTTTCAATCTCGAATCGCGCTGTCCAATGACTCGTTTGACCTGTGCTCGTCGGAGAACCCTCATCAGCACTCCTTTCTGTTCTCTTGTTTATCGAGCAATGCGCATATCGATAAAGAGCTTACCTGTCCAAACTTTCTCGTTTTCTTTGCGACACCCATCGTGGGGGCTGACGGCGAAGTTTTGTGGTTTGTGTTGTCTTGTTTGGGTGGTCCTTTCTATCAAGTCGCGCAGTTGTGATTGCGCAAATGTCGGACTTTTGTTTCGGACTTATGTTTCGGTATTCTCTTATTCGTTATCGTGGAAGGCTGTGCGGTTTGTTTCGTCGAGATTCGTCGTGTGCCAGAACTTAAAAAGGCTTGCATGCTCCGAAAAAGCTGCTTATCCGCTGCATTGATTCTGCCATCGCGGATCTCGAAATCTCAAAGGCGGTGGCGGAGTAGCGCGTGTGCACGGACCATCTTCTAGGTCCACTTTGCGCGAGCCGGGCCTTGTCCTTGTTGGGAGGAGACGCGCCTAGTCGCGTAAAGTGAGTGAACCGTGAACGGTTCAAGCCATTCACCACGATTATTTCTTTGTACAAGAAGCACATGCCCATCATGCCGGCCGCCAAAGCAAGAGAGGAGAAAGGCGAGTCTTCTACGGCTGCTTCAAAGGCAGCTCTCGTGTCTGCATCGAATGGCTCAACCAATTACGAGCTGCCATGGTAATTATCTGCCTGGAAAGCCCGAAAGCAACACACGAGCGTCCTATGTTTCTGTAGCTAACGCCATCGTTTAACAGGGTCGAAAAGTACCGTCCCGTCTTCCTGGACGATGTGGTCGGCAACACGGAAACGATTGAGCGATTGAAAATCATTGCTCGGGAAGGAAACATGCCGCACGTCATCATTTCGGGGATGCCAGGCATAGGCAAAACGACCAGTGTGCTTTGCTTGGCAAGACAACTGCTCGGGGACTCGTACAAGGAGGCCGTCTTGGAGTTGAATGCGAGTGATGAGCGAGGTGAGTTCGTGGTTATGCCGATTGCTTATTGCCTTATATCTTTCCCCTCTCTGCATTATTTTTCATCTCCTGCTTCACGTCGCTGAGAAATTCCACTTCCAAGGCATCGATGTCGTCCGAAATCGAATCAAAGGCTTCGCGCAAAAAAAAGTCACTCTACCTCCTGGCCGACACAAGCTAGTCATCCTCGACGAAGCCGATAGCATGACGTCCGGTGCGCAACAAGCACTGCGCCGGACCATGGAAATCTATTCAAATACCACTCGCTTTGCCTTCGCATGCAATCAATCCAACAAAATCATTGAACCGCTTCAGTCTCGATGCGCCATTCTCCGCTACGCCAAACTGTCAGATGCACAAGTCGTCAAGCGGTTACTGCAAATCATTGAGGCTGAAAAGGTCGAGTACAGCGACGACGGACTTGCGGCCTTGGTCTTTAGTGCCGAGGGTGATATGCGTCAAGCCATCAATAACTTGCAGTCTACCTTCGCCGGCTTCGGCTTCGTCTCGGGCGACAACGTCTTCAAAGTCGTGGATGCCCCCCACCCTGTCAAGGTGCAGGCCATGCTGAAGGCATGTTACGAGGGAAATGTAGACTCGGCCTTGGACATCTTGAGGGAGCTATGGGACTTGGGATACTCCAGTCACGACATCATCAGCACCATGTTCAAGGTCACGAAAACCATTCCCACGCTGAGCGAGCATTCCAAGCTCGAGTTTATCAAGGAGATCGGTTTCACGCACATGAAGATTTTGGAGGGGGTGCAGACGCTGCTCCAGTTGAGCGGCTGTGTGGCACGATTGTGCAAGCTCAACATGGATCCAAAAAAGTTTGAGATAGCAATCAGATGAGACCAGAAGGCTAGCTTTTCATGATTATTTATGATTACCATTACTATCATTTCGTTTTTCATTGCATGATACAGGCGCTTGGTTGTGGTTTGGATCCGAGAAGGACAAGGTGGACTCGGGAAAGCAAAAGATATGTAACATGTTGTGATCAATCTGATCAAGAAAAACTCGTTGGTACACCATGGGTTGGTGAATGCCATCAGAGTCTCAATTGCAGCTTTTGCGTTTTCAACTCATTTCCCCCCCTCATTCTGACCAAACTCTTCCTCATACCTCTGCCACTTGGTCTTCTCTTGCATCCATCTCCGCTGCATGCGCATCTGATGTTCGTATTGCCTCATCCGCGACTCTGCCCCAAGCATACCGCCCAGTATCATGCCCGACAGCTGCAGGTATCTGTAGCTTCGTGTTAGTCTTGTTTGTTCAATGGGCTGTTTGTTTGCTTCGTTCTTGTCTTTTGTATTGGTTCGGCAAAACAGAGCCAGCCAGCGGAGGGGTGGTCATGTTGTGACGGCGGATGCATCTATCGTCTTACACTTTATACTGTATCGTGGTCCCACGATAGACAGGCCACCATTTGTATCCAATGGCACCGAGAACGGCGGCTCCAAGGCCCCATTTCGCAGCTCCGACGAGCGCTCCTTTGCCTGCTTCCCTACCGGCGGCCTCCATCTCTTCTGACCTCAATGGGTCGTGTGATCTCATGACTGATGTCGCCGGAAGACGATGTATTATGTGAGGCAGAGCCAGTCTTTGCCGAGGCTACAAGTTCAACATGAGGGTTGGAACAATGAATTCTCAAAATTACATGATGGTCTAAGATTATGGGTGGCCATTGGCCACTGGCCACTGGCCACTGGCAGGCCACCTGACTCCTGACTCCTGAGACGATCGCTCCACTAAAAAGGGTCAAACAGTAAATACCAGGTAGGTACCTAAAAAAGAACAGAAGACGCTTCTTCTCTTCTCTTCAGCTTGCATGTTAACGGCCTACATAGGTATTCTCAGCCTTCACGTCATCTCTGCCCTCATTGAGCTGCCTGTTATCCTATTGACCTGAGACGAGTGGGCTGGAAGCTGCGCGGCTTTTGCTATTCCTGTCAATCTGTTGCTACTTTGTTGCCAGCCTGACACGTCGTTCTGACCGGTCACCGATAGAACGAGAGATGCGCTGCTCCGGGGTGCAAGGTGACGGTATCACGGCCAGCACCAGGTCTTAATGGAACATTTCGCAAGTTCTTGAAGCATAGATAAGTAGGCGAATAATTGGCCGTCTTGATATTCGCGGTGTGAACTTCTTCCGGAGCTCCATCGCACCCATGCTTCGATCTACGTATGGACTTATCGCACACCGCGCACCCAATCAATGCTGCACATCGGCTACGTAATAGGTATTCCCAGTCTACGGAGTAAGACGCCCTAGGGCACCAGAAACATTTCTGCTGGTTATACATTGCGTATACATTCGGTAAAAAACCAAGGAGTACATTACCCGCTGAGCGCATCAGAACGTGGCTTCATGAAGAGAATCCGGGTATTGAAAACTAATCTGATCAAGCTGACCGGGACAAAAGGATGCCACGAACTCCTACAGACGGCACAATACAACCTGAAACGAGGGTTTTATTTGATTTACTTTCTAGCCTCTACGACTGTCCAGTTATCTGTCACTCACAGTGACTCACTCAAACGTCGTCACATGGATGTGACTCTTGAGTCTTACCTGCCTCGCATCTGTCAAAGGTCATGATTCTTTACTTCGAGCCTGAGAGTGTACCCCATCTCAACTCTTAACTTGTCTCTCAAATTTACCCGCAGGATTGTGATACCTGCCTCCTGGGTTCTCGATTGCAGCTGTCACCTGCAGTCACCTGCAGGGCGGATCGCGATGTTGATGTTCGGACCGAGGTCGCCACAGGTAATTGTCTTGAATGTCCATCCAGCACAGTTATTTGGGTTCCGCTTGACATATACCAAGCAATCGTTCTCGTTATTCAGCGGATACCATTGATATGTTCCAGCTCCCCGGGGAATGAACTTGGTGGCATCTCTCGTTGAACTTCTTCTATTTTCACATTAGGCAAAAGAGACAGGCTAGCAGGCGAGCCTACATGTAGGAATGAGAACTTACAATCCGACGCAACAATAGGTATCTCTTGCTTCAAGTGTATTTGGAATTGGGGAGCTTGCTTCAATAGGCTGGATGGCTTGAGGATCAAGGTCCGTTGGGATGGCGTGTACCTGGAGGCCACAGATGGCCACGCTGCCTAAGATAGCGCTGAACTTCATGGTGCCGTTGTTGAAGAGATTGAAATGAGGAGTTGGGCAATGGAGAATGTTTAGCTGGTATGTGGGCTTGGCTCCTACAATGCGCACCAGGCGAGGAGTTACCAGCTTTTATACCCCGTTTCCAAGCACCAACACTTGCAGGGAGCCTCGATTCGTCAATCGTTGCCGCTGCACCGGGTAAACTTAAGATTGGCTGTCCGATGTCAAGTTCCGGGGATCTAAGGCCCGTCGCATCCTCGAGCTATGATAACTGAATCCTGATCATGATTCATGGAGTATAGCACGGGACGCAAGCACATACATACATAACACAATGAAATAATGCGGAATCCAATTTTATCGACTTCGACATGGAACATTCCTATTGATCCTGATTCCCAAGACAGCAAGGAGCCTATATATGCAGGTTATAATAATGCAGCATTCGGTAAACCACCAAGAAGCACATGTGACATTACCCGCTAATAAGCGCATCAAAATGTTAGCTTCATGAAGAGACTTCGGGCATTGTCATTTACTTTGGAGCCAAGTCCAGCAAGAAAACAACAACGCTGGCCGGAATAAAATGATGCTGTGAACTCCTACAGATGTGTCAAGGTGTAAAGGGTCTGCACAGGGTGAAGATATGCTCGAGGGCCTGCAAGATAGTAATAATTATCATAGTATTGAGCTACAAGCTAGGGGTTCGATGATAACTGTTTCGATCTCTGCTATCTGGCCTCCCACAATCCATGTGAACAGTGAACTGTCATCGCTAGAAATACCTCTTTCGGCGTGCACGTGTCTCTGCGCGCGCCTCGGCGGTCACTCGCCACTCCCATGGGCCATACATACATGA
The DNA here is from genome assembly GCA_018360175.1 of Claviceps arundinis. Classification (NCBI taxonomy): domain Eukaryota; kingdom Fungi; phylum Ascomycota; class Sordariomycetes; order Hypocreales; family Clavicipitaceae; genus Claviceps; species Claviceps arundinis. The sequence goes on along the minus strand of SRPS01000433.1, from coordinate 1,448 downwards.
TGTCCTGCTCTACCACTGTCTTTTCATTCCCATACGTAAACGGTATTCATTATGTCTTGCCTTGCCACTGTCCTCAAGCCTGAGCTCTGACAAGATGGCACAATACAACACGAAATGAGGGAGCCTTTATGCATCAGAGTTACTCTTTAGCCTCTAGGCTGCCGATTTGGTTTGTCTGTCACAGTGTCAATTACTCGAACCATATGAAAGTGACTCTTGCTTGTCTAACATCTGTTCAAGATCTTGATTCTTTACTTCCAGCCTTGAGGGTGTATCTCAACTCAACTCTCCGCGCTCGCTCAAATTTACCTATCATCATAAAGAAGCAAACACGAAATGTGCGCCTCCGCTGCGCGTCGCCACGCTATTTCTTCAGTTTTTTCTAACGATATCTGCCTCTTGAGTTCTTAACGGCGACAGTCACCTGGAGGGCGGACCGAGACGTCGATATTCGGAGAGAAGTTGGGACAGCCAATTGTCCTGAAAGTCCATCCTCTACAGTCAGTTGGGTTCCTGTGGACCATTACCACGCAGCCATCATAGTCGCTCGAGACGGGCCAATAATACGTTCCAGATCCCCGGGGAATGAAGTTGGCAATATTATGCCCTGGATCTCGCCTATTTCAATTTTCCACATCAGTCAAAGAGCTAGGCTACTAGCTAGCAGGCGAGCCTACATCATACATGTAGGATGGAAAACTTACAATCGGACGCAACAGTAAGTATCTCTCGCTTCGATTGTATTTGGAATTGGGGAGCTTCCTTCAATGGGCTGGATGGCTTGAGGATCGAGGCCTGTTGGGATGGCGTGCACCTGGAGGCCACAGATGGCCACGCTGCCGAGGATAGCGCTGAACTTCATGTTGGCGTTATTATTGAGTATATGATATGAGTATGTAGTTGGACAATGGAAGATGTCAAGTTGGTATGAGAGGCTAGAGCTTGGCCTCCCCAATCTACAACAAGGCGAGGAGTTGCCTGTCTTTAGACCTATGTGTTCCGGATCCGGGATTCCCGGTGTCAACACTGCGGCCTGCAGGAAGCTTCGGTTTGTTGCCACTATACTCCGTAGTGCGCCGGGTAAATGTAGAACTGGCTATCAAGTTCCGCCGTCCGGAGGTCCCGCAAACTTTCATGTTATGTACGGAGTAGGTATGATATGTATCTGAATACTGATCACGGAGTCTGGACTCTGGCTCTGGCTCGGGACGCAAGCAAATAGGTTCATAATAATGCCTACTCATTAGGTACTTAGAGTACCACCTGTTGTAATCATCACCGCCCGAAACGGCGAGGCATGCTGTTGAAGAACTTGGAAGTGACAAAATGGAAACACAATTGGCAAAAAGAGAAGCCTACATACAACAACCGGTGTTCGCTGGTCGTCACCGACCCAACTACTAATCTGTCGGTTGGTAGCTTATCTATGGGAGAGCGGACGGGATCCC
>SRPS01000432.1:0-11401 GCA_018360175.1 Claviceps arundinis | reverse complement strand
CCTAAAATGCGTCTTGATGGGATTAAATGCGGCGTCTTGATACTTGCCAGAAATTCCAAAAAGAAGTGGGGGCGGCCAAGAAAAGTGGGGGCGGTTCCATGTCTTCTTACCCTGGGAGTTCCAGTCTATTGTGAGAAACGCATAACTGTGAGGAATCGGATATCCCTGCCGACCCGACCAAAAGGTCAGAACACTAAGCTGATGAGAACCAGCTTAGTGCGGGATATATAGGTACATGCTGGCTTTGAAGTCGACGGACAGAGCAGTTACGGGTAACCGTCACACAAGCTAGGGGTCTGATGGTGACGGTTTCGATCACTATGTGATGTATTATGTACAGTCAAACCTCGATATAACGATACTCTCTAAGACGATAACCTCGCTTAAACGATGGGTCCGGGCTGAAAATTTGGTTTTGCCTAACAACTAACGATAATTTTCGCTACAACGATACCGATACCTTTTGGGCCTAAAAAATCGCCGATATCGTTATAACGAGGTCACCGCGCACAAATTTTGCGACCCAAAATTCTCGCATATCGCCTCGATATCATCGCAACCGGTTCCTCACGCATTGAATCATCAGTGTATTCATCTCTCAATGGCTCCCCAAACAACCGCTACTACCGATACGAAGTCCAAGAGGCATAAGATTACCGTTGGCCAACGGCGGGCTCTTCGAAACTACCATGCCCAGTTTAGGCGCCGAAATAAACCTCTTCATGTATCATTGTCATTGTATAGGCGATGTCGAATCTAGATTAGATCACAATTCAAAAATTATGTACATACATATATACAAATGTCTATATTTTCGACTTTCCAGCAACATGATTGTGTATGCAGTCTGCAGATCCATCGTCACCAAATTTCAGTTGAGGTTTTGCGCGCACTTTGTATGTATGTATACACACATGCGCATACAGACGTGTCCTGCTTTACCTTCTGGGTATGTACACCACCATTGAACGATAAAATATGGATGGTGTATCATGCAATCAGTATGAAAGAAACAGGATTCAAGAGATTTGATATCTATCTTTAGTTTTCTAACCACATACGTGCCATAGAATGAGGTTTGTGCTTGCAAAAAAAATGCTGCGTCTCTATATAGGGTATGTGCGCCATGTGTCCACGTGACCCTCACTTGGACGATATCTCAACTTAACGATGGCTTTTTTGCAAAAAAAGCGATATCGTTATAAAGAGGTTTGACTGCAATACATTTTCGCCGTCGGGGGGGGGGGGGCCGCAGAGCGCCCCACCGCTGCCTCCTGAAGAGCGTTTACGGCGGACTTAGGCTAGGACTAAACCTATCTAAACAGAGTCGTTATGTGAGCGGCCATCGCTAGATATCCTTTCCGTGTGCACATGCTTCTGCGCACATCACATGTCTCGCGAGTCGTCACACAGATACGGAGTACATTTATGTACATGCTTTGTGTCAGGGACATCGGTACAAGCAGAGGGTCACTGCTAGGTTGAGCGGAGACTGAAGGTGGAGACCGAAGAAGGCCTCAGGCACAAACGCGCTGGTCCATAACACTATGGCCTCGCACATATGGTAGAGGCCAGAGATCAAAACATTCAAGCACATGACCCCTACCTTTGACTCTGTTGTGAACTCCCAAGCCTTAACATAGAATTGGAAGCACGTCAGTTTCAAGCTGCAAAGAGCGATCCTCGCCAGAGTCGCCACACAGCCATGTATCTACTGTAACGGCCAGTCAATGTGCTACCTATCCAACTGAGCTACCCACCCCACAAAAGGGTACGATTCCAAGACATGTCGTTACATCTACGTAGACGGTACATAGCAGGTACATACATAACAGCTTACTAGGATTTACTAGTGAACAGGGGTCCTTATCTTAGCGCACATTGATAAGCTCTGCGAGGCCTAATCTACCGCCCGCCAGTACAGCATAAACTCGTTATAACGATATTCAGATCAACGATAATTCCGATAAACCGATAATGGTTCGAAAATTTGGGTTCGCCTCACTAAAAGCCGATTCAGATCAACGATATTCACGATATAACGATGCTCAAAGGCGTACACAACAGCATCGTTATAGCGAGTTTCTACGTATCAGGTATCATTGCATCGACCCGCTTCATCTTTGTCTGCCTTTAGAATTTTGATAGACATACTCGGAAATGCGCCTTCACAGCACAGGCAGAAGCATCTCGGACGGCCGACTTATCCAGTCTATCTAAAGTGACCAATTGGGCATGAGGTAATCGGGGCCCAGACATGCCTCCTACTTCTGTGACCGAGCTGCAACAGAAGCTTTACAAGCGCATGGGGTTTGCGTCTACTGCACCAGATCGTGATGCACCATCTACGTCTCATGTAAGATTAGGGCAAGTTCGACAGTCCTCGCGAAAAGAGTTGCGCAAACAACAAAGAGCAACGAAAAAACGCAAGCGACACTCGGATCCTTGTGAAGAGGGGAAGAGATGTCGACGAATGCCTTCAGAGCCTCAGATTGTTGAGGAAGTATTGTCAGCTCTAGGCTCTAACTTGGAAGTACATTCAAAACATCGGGAGAAAGACGCAGATCTGGAGGAGTTTGGCACAGAAATAACCCCTGAGGACGACACAGATGAGCTAGAATCGTTTCATTCGCTCGACGAGTCAGAGAACATTAATCAACGTCAAGCTGGCGGGCGGGGGGTTTCTGGGACACTTCTGAAGCAGCTTGCGCAAGATGATGCCGAGATCGAAAATTTGGAGAGGAAGCTCGGTATCAAAAAAGGTCGCCAATCTCTCCCTCAAGCATTCAAGAAAGACGGACTCGATGAACTCCTTGATGAGACTATGGAAGGGGATGTCACCGACTCAGTTGACAAAGGAGAGCAAAAAGCTGCGTATGACAGCTGGTTGTCTTCTAAACGGAAGAAACTCGGTGGTCCCCCCCCACGTGTTCTCAGTTCCAATATATCTCTCGGCTCTGACCGCCTACGTGACCCTGGCATGAAGCAATACGGTCATGAAACTAGACTACAACAAAACGTAACACCAAATGGGGCTCAGCTTGAGGGTCAACATGATTTGGCCCAGAACGACGACCAGGCTTCCAAAGGCTTCGATCATATCAAGGCGTTCGCAAGTCCACCATTCTCGCCACGGCCGAGAGAAAATCCTTACGTCGCGCCAATAGGAGGCCTTGCAAATTATATCGCGCCTTCGAGGAGCTTCCAAGATGAGGAAGCAGAAGCGAAAAATAGGACCCAACTTCAGAAAAAGCTTCAAGGTGTTGTAAATCGACTGAGTGATGGCAACTTTGTTTCACTAGCTCAGTCCATCGACTCGATCTACCAAGTCCATGCACGTGGAAAAGTCACCGAGATTCTCACTGACACTATCTTGGCTCAAATACGTAAGCCTGAAAGCCTTAACGATCAGTTTTTGGTGTTGATTGGAGGCTTCTCCGCAGCTATCTACAGGATCAAGGGTTCTAGTTTTGGCTCGCACTTGGTGAGACAGTTGTTGAAGGAATTTAGCGAGCAATACGCTCTCTCTTCCGACCAAACTGTCAATCACGCAGGCATCAGGAAAGAGCCTTCCAACCTTCTGGCCTTCCTCACTCAGCTATATGTTTTCGAAGTTCTCGGTTGCGGCATCGTTTTTGATTATTTAGAAAGGCTATTAGAAAAGCTCAATGAGCTAAATGTGGAGCTTCTTCTCAGAGTGTGTCGAATGGCCGGCAAGCTATTGCGGAGAGATGACCCTCAAGCTCTCAAGCATATCTCGAATGTTCTACACGCAGCTGTTTCTAACTTCGGATACTCAAATATCTCTGTACGGACAAAATTCATGATTGACACAATTCAAGATTTGAAGTACAGCAAGGCTAAGGGCAAAGGTATGGACTCTGCCATTGTTTGCGAGCATGTGATTCGCATGAAGAAACGGCTTGGAGAACTCAAATCCCATTGCCAGCGATTGGAAGGACTGATTCCGATGGGTATACGCCTCAAAGACATTGAATCTGTCGGCAGGCATGGCAAATGGTGGCTAGTCGGGGCCAGTGTTCCTGAATATCGGAATACAGCTGAGAGGACAAATCGGGATTCTGATCAAGCGAATGGTAGATTTGCGAATGAAGATATGGATTTTGTGCTGCCGGATTTCAGGGAGAAGGCTAAGGCGCAAGGTCTCAACACATCTTCACAGACTGCTATCTTCACTGCCATCATGTCCGCGCTTGACTACGAACACGCATATCGTCAATTTGCAGATTTGAGATTGAAACGGGATGAACAACTGGAAATAACAAGAGTTTTGCTTCAATGCGTCGGGAGCGAGCTGCAGTACAACGAGTATTATGCATTGGTAGGACGCCAGGCGTGTGCCAATAGCAGGGTCAGATTCTCATTTCAGAATCGTTTGTGGGCGATGTTCCGAGGACTTGGCGAATCCTTGTTCGGGGCGGAGGCTGAGAAAGAAGAGGCCATGGAAGAACAGAGGTTGAAGAATGATCGACGACTGAAGAACGTGGCTCAATTCTACGCGTCCCTCGTGGCTGATGGCTGTCTGAGCATCACTATCCTCAAGCCGTTGGAGCTTTCGAAAATGAACCCCTGGTCGTCAATTTTTGTCGAGTGCTTCGTTCTTAGCCTTCTGCGAGGCTGTCGAGGCAGGAATTCAACTAGGGTCGACAAAATCAAGCGTATATTCGGTTCGGCAACAGAAATCCCTCCTCTAGCCGCAGACTTACACTGGTACTTAAAACAGAAGATCCGCCATGCACTTAATCTTGGTCATGGAGAGAGAAAGAGCATTCACGATGTGCTTGAAAAGGCTCAGGCAGCTGTCCAAATAGTAAAGTCGAATAGTATAGGGCAGGGATAATTCCACTGCTCATTCTGAATATTTCCACTGCCCTAATGATTTAAAATAAAGTGACATAGTACTTGAGTGTGGCCACTGCAGATAACTAAGTCACTGAATTTCCTCCCCTTTGGTGCATAAAGTAACTCGTCTATCTATACCGTATACACTGGGAAAATAGACCTGGCAGCGCGCTTTGACCAGGTCCACAAACCTGCATATACATCCCTATCGTGGCCAGCAATCTCTGCTCATGTGGAGGTTTTTGGATGGCATCCTAGCTATGTACAGTATACACTCGTTGTAACGATATTCAGAACAACGATAATTTCGATAAACCGATAATTTTTCATCGAAAATTTGGGTTCGAATATCGTTGAAATTCGCTAAAACGATAGCGATATTTTCCGAAAATGGCTGGTATCGTTATAACGAGTCGTCTGGCACAAAAAAACGCCCTACAGCCGACCAAATTTTGTACTTTGCCTAACCCTCACATCGCGCCCGTTCCAGCAGGATCATAATGAGCCATCGGACGGAGCATTTTACCGTGAGTTGGACGGCTTTGAGCCCAGGTGGTACAAGAAGAAATTTTCGGGGGCGAAGCAGGCCCCGATAAAGTCTTTCTTTTCCGCTCCGAATACGCTCAACTGAACCTCTCATGCATGTATGTATACAATATAGGATATGTAGACATTGGTTTTGAATCTGAAAAGGGATGAAACAACTAAACCGATTATGATACAGTGTATCTTTGATGTTCCGGCAACATGAGACCCGTCAACACATGTTATATGTGTATGAATGTGTGCATAATGCTTCCAAAAACGACCTTTGCTTTCATGTCCACGTCGAAACTCTCCCCCATTCAATCCCAACTATGACCGATGAGTTAGAATCAATCAGAAAATACCATAAATAAAAGAATAGATGTCTGTCATTAGTTGTTTTAACGATACAGCGCTGTAACATGAAATTTGTTCCTGGAAAAACTCTGCGTTTCTGTATAGGGTATGTATCATGTGACCACGAGACCCGATTCAGATTAACGATATTCACGATATAACGATGCGGAAATGCGTACACAACAGCATCGTTATTGTGAGGAATCGGATATCCCTGCCGACCCGACCAAAAGGTCAGAACACTAAGCTGATGAGAACCAGCTTAGTGCGGGATATATAGGTACATGCTGGCTTTGCAGCCGACGGGGAGTTGGAAAGTTGGCATTCGCTTAACGACCAGCCGTATGGTCAAAACCAGCGGAGACCCGCAGTCTTTGCTCTTTCTTGCTTTCCTTCCCTCTTTAGCTTAAGAGTCTTCGTTCATAGCCGATCAATAGAGCGCCTTTTGCCTCTCAGACTAGACGATCCGTTACAGCGTTGATGAGCAAACAGTCTACGAGCGAAAGGGTACATAAAAAGTGGAGAATGTCACGAGAATTGTGGAGAATGCAATTTTATGCTGTCCGAATGAATGCTCAAATAAAATACAACCCTCGCAAGAACGTGCGCCATCAGATACCTAGTGAGACTCGGCTTCACCCACGAGCAGTTCTTGGATCGGTAACATTCGCACCAGGAACAGATGGGAATCAAAGATCAAGAACGAACAAGTAACAGAAACAACATGATGGCGGTGAAGGAGATATCTGATAGATACTTTGATGGCCACTGCAACCTTAGTCAGACACTGTGTGACCGCAAAGTTTTATATAAAAACACAAAAGCCATTCTATCGGCGACTACATGATCTGATCTTGTGTTAGACCGCCGTGAGCATCAGTTTCCATCCTGTCGCCCCCGACGTGGTTGATGTATTTGACAAAGCTCAGATTGAGCGGACGGCCGCCGTATTGATAGCCCTGGAATTTCGCAATGGCGGTTTCAGCAGTATCGGAGCTATCAAACTGAACGACACCACTACCCTTGGACCGACCGCTTGGCTCGTACTGAATTTCGGCTTGTTCCACTTTCCCAATGGTTGTAAAAAGATCTACAAGATCATCGTTACTCGTCGACCAAGGCAACTAAGTAGAGATTAGATGTTCGCCCGCAGTTCACCCAAGTTGTCATGGCAGGAAGGGTTGAGCACTTACATTACGAACATAGATAGTTTCGCTCTTTTCAGAACCAGCTGTGGCGCCATCAGTAAAGGGATTCGGGGGAATTACGGCAGCAGGTGCAATATCAAATGTTGCCCCTCCAGTAAAGCTCCCACGACCACCCATGCCAAACCCGCCACGGCCGACACTATAGCTTCCACGCCCAAAAGCTCCGCCAAAACCTGCTCTCAAGCCACCACCAAAGGCCCCACGACCCGCGAAACCAACACCTCCGACGCTGGCATAGCGATCCTCACGAACCTCCAGCATCCGGCCTTGCCAATCATATCCATTGAATTGCTGAATGGCATTGCGTGCATCGTCCGCGTTCTCGAAAACGACGATACCGGAGCCCTTGGGGCGACCATCCGGTCCACTATGGACGTCGGCGCGAAAGACACTACCCGACCGAGCTAGACTAATCAGCGAAATTCAGAAAAAAAAAACGATTCGAAACACCAATATCAAATGCTCACCAGCTTGCCGAAACAGATCCTTGAGATCTTGCCAACCAGCATTGAAGGGAAGCTGAGACTAGTCAGTGACGTTATACGTAGCGTGAGGTATATTGAGCGGAGACAGACATTGGCAACATAGATCTGCCGACCACCGGCGCCGGCAGCGGCACCGTACCCTCCTTGATTGTTGTTATTGTTGTTGTTGAAACCCCCTGGTACCCCTCCACTGAATCCGCCGCGATTGCCACTGGTGGTACCAGTGAATCGAGGCTCTGCCTCACGATCCTGCTGAACTTATGAGCAGAACTCCAGATAAAAGAATAAGGGTATTACCACCTCTCGGACATAGACTAGACGGCCCATCAAGTTCTGGTTGCTAAGCTGAGCAACAGCCTGCTGAGCCTGCTCTCTTGTTGCATACTCCACAATTCTGTGTTTTCTCATAAGCGCTTGCTCGCTCCCACTTGCCACAGATCATAAGGAAGGTTCAAGAACTTACCCGCATCCCTACAGTCATCCCAGGACATCGCCCAGACCCGTCAACCCAACCATCCGTCAAAAGCCAAGCAGGGAATGCGTGAAAATAACAGGAAGGGTCGTATGACAGGAGGAGAAAGCAAAAAAAGCACAGTACGCCAGCCAATAACAAAGCCCACCTTCGACATTCCGTTGGGGAGAAGGAGCACGTCGGCAAATAGAACCTCCCCGGCTGCGACCAAAAATCCGTTAGCTCCGCTCAGTCATTTTGCATCGAATCGACCTATCCTACCCTGTCTCATGAAATCCTTCAAGTGGTGCCATTTAACGTCATAAGCAAGGTTTCCGACATAAACGCGACGCTCCTGTTGTGATGTTTCGCGGATACTGCTCATCATTTGTTCTCTCGCTACAGCCCGATCCTCGAGAGATCGGTGCGATGCTTGTCCACCGTAGCCTGTACTAGTTCCTCCACTTGGAGCCCCGGTTCCAGTCATAGGAGAGCGATCACGACCGCGACGATAGTCGTCTCTGCTGTTTGACCTGCTGCGAGGAGAGAACGATCGTCTTCGGGATTGTCGGCCTGGGCTTCTGGAGCGTCGGCGGGGTGATCTAGACCTCTCTCGCTTTTTAAGTGTTAATTTCTTCTTGGATATCAAAGGCGCAACAGCAAAGTGTAAAAAGACCAGAGTGCTTCGGAGATAAGGAGAGGGTGGTAGGCTTGTGCAACGGATAAATTTGGGGTCAAGGGAACTTCGGTGCCACGCGCCAAGGAACCCGTTATATGACTCCTCAGAGAAACTCGATAACATGACAACGAAGGTTCGTGCCATTCCAGTTCCAGTCTGCCAAGATGAAAGGAACCGCAAGAAAATTGAAAAAAAAAACCCCCCGTTCTGTGCATATGCCTGTGAATCGCCATTCTCCGTGAGACAGCATAGCGCAAGAAACCAATAGCAAGATAAATGGCCAATATTTAGCGGAAAACGAAAGTCGCCGTGCAACAAATTAACGATTAACTTACAGGTCGATAGGTATCGCCTGAATCGGCTGTTTATACGAAAGATGTTAGTATGTGGTTAGATGGCCACGAATGGCCTGCAGATAAACCTTGAGCGAGACAATACTGATCGACATAGGAGGCATAGAAAGATGGAGAGAAAGAAATGTAAATTATGCCAAAGGGGAAGGTTCGTAAGGAACTGAAGGGTGAAATGGAAAAATGCATTGTATGAGGATTTGCGAATTTTGATACTGAAGGTGGCTGCTGGGATATTCAAGTATTTTTGGGTACCCAGCAAGACGACCACTCGGCTTAGCATATGAATTATATCGCACAAGAGCGACCCCCTAGATGCCAAGTAGAACGCACGCGAATAGGCAGGGAGCTATCGTCACACTTGACATAAGAAAGCTCACATGGGAAAAGACGAAAGCTAGCGCGAAGCAAGCTAAGTCTATCAAAGCAAGAGACGCAGGTAGGTGCACCAGAGGGGAGGGAAGTAGAACACAGGACGTACCCATCACAAAGTCTAAGCGTTACGAATGACGAGGCGTCGTGCCCGATACTCGGTGAATGTCGGGCGGATGTCTCAACAGAAGGAGGGTAACCCGAGCCAGGCAACGGATTAGTCGGGATTATGACGAGAGACGAACAATCGCTGGAGGAAAAGAGGGTGAGGGAGAGCGGCGCGCGGAACAGTAAGCAACAAAAAGATTATCGCATCAACGCGAGCTATGCATAATGCAACAGAGGTCTGGTTGAGGACGGTGGCGGCGCGTCGAAGGTGCGGGAGGACAATGGAGTGGGGTACAGTAGGTCGTCTTGACAGGAATTCCAAGACTACGGAGTACCTACCTATGTACAGTATAGACTCGTTATAACGATATTCAGATGGACAATAATTTCGATAAACCGATAATTTTTGATCGAAAATTGGGGTTCGCCTCACAAAAAGCCGATTCAGATCAACGATATTCACGATATAACGATGCTAAAATGCGTACACAACAGCATCGTTATAACGAGTGAGCGTTACTCCGCGAACTGTACGGATTTACTCCGCGAACTGTTTTTGCCAAAACGCTCCACATTTCTCAGGCTGCTTCGTACCTCGCCGATTTACAGTGGGAATTAAAACTACAAACAGTACACATTCGAACTGAAGGCTCGACGCAACTCAATTCGCACAAATGATCACCGCCGGGGTCTTCGATCATTGCTTTGAACCATGACAAATTCGCGACTGGGCAAATAGCACAGGCGCCTACTCGATCATTTGCGTAATCGGAATGGATCCCTCGCTATCACCGTCCTCACTGTGCGTGGTCAGATCCTGCGATGCCGAGCCACTGATTCTCGTAACCTTCAGTGTTCACAAATGAGGAGAGCCGTGATCCCACCTTATCTCGTCCGCGATCTTGCGTGATGTTCCTGTGTCTTCGAGACACGCAATATCTCTGCCTTGTCACTTACAAACTATGAGTCAGTGACGTTGGCTTGACTTCGAAACGGCTACAGCGGCGCGTCGGCTGCTTCTGCGCCGCAACAACGGTCTTTAGCAAATTTTGCAGCGAGGAACTCTGCAACCAGGGGGTATACTATCGTGTCGTCATGGCTCGTAACGGGATGGTTGACGCTCATCGGAATCGCTTTCAACGGTCGGCCGCGACGCTAAAGCCTGTATGACTGACAGCAACTCGAAAACAGGTTTGAAACTGCGGCAGTTCTGTGGAATGAGTTGCGAGGCCGACCACGGAGGTTGCGATTACGGACGCAATGAGGGTCTTGGATTCGGGGGAGTGGCTGACCGTAGTCCTTGAAGTCATGGTTAGTTAATATCTTTAGCTAGTCGATGATCAGCCTTACCAGGGACTTCTTCAGCCATCAGCACGGTAAACGTTTTTGCAGGTTGAGGGTCTCATCATGATGTGCGACGTTAATGAATTTGGTGATGTTAAATGAACAGGTAGGTACTTGGGTGGGTGAAAGATTTGTTAGTGCATTGCCTGAAGAGACTAACCCTAACCGAAGCTGGCTAGAAAAGAAGTGTGGCAGTACCACTCTGTCGGGAACCTCGCCCGCTGCCCGCATCTCTAAATTGAAATGTGTGTGGAGAAGTCAATGGCATCGCTAAAATCTTTTCGAGCAAGAGTTATCAGACCCACGGGCTCGGACGAATTTACTGAGTTAATACGGTAGAGCGTAGGTTCGAGGATGAAATTGAAAGTTGGCATCATCATAGCCCAACACGGAGTACAGAGTTGAAGACTTATCAGGAGCCTCGTTTTTTTTATGGAAGCTCATCGAGAAGAGGCATGTTGTGACCGGTGTACTGTACGTCCGTGTTTATACTACCTATAACTGATTATCTGTGCTTTCGTTGGGCGCTGAACCTTGCCTCCCATCATATCGCTCGTGAGCTCGATTGTCAATAGATCAAGGAGCATGTGGCTGATAATGGCTTTGAAAATGATACAAAGGCATTCGGGCCCTGGAAAAGCTGGCATCAGGCGCTGCTG
>SRPS01000431.1:0-11411 GCA_018360175.1 Claviceps arundinis | reverse complement strand
CCAGCCCGGCTCATCAAGTCTTCCATCGATTCCGGACCCGATCATTTCTGGCCAGCCCGTCTCATCAAGTCTTGCATCGATTCCGGACCCGGCTATCTCTATCCAGCCCGTCTCAACAAGTCTTGCATCGATTCCGGACCCGGCTATCTCTATCCAGCCCGTCTCAACAAGTCTTGCATCGATTCCGGACCCGGCTATCTCTATCCAGCCCGGCCCATCAAGTCTTCCATCGATTCCGGACCCGATCATTTCTGGCCAGCCCGGCTCATCAAGTCTTCCATCGATTCCGGACCCGGCTATTTCTACCCAATTTATCTCACCAAGCATTCCTGACCCGGCCACCGGCATTCAATCTCGCTCAATATTGTCTTCGGATTCGGTCCCGGGTACTATCATTCAGCCTAGTGTAACAACAACATCTGGTTCTCTCCCGGTTGTTTCCACCGATGCCATTTCAACATCAATTGGCACGGACCCGGTGGCTGACACGACGCAGTCTACCACTATTACTACCCAGCCGAACGATGTTACTACCCAACCCGACGATGTCACTACCCAGCCTGAGTTGACATTTCTATCTGCCACTGTCCCGACCATCAGCGCAAGCACAGGGGCCGCGGCTGTGAACATGGTCAAGAATGGTGACTTTGAGGCAGGAACTGTCGTGCCTTGGACCCCTGCTGGGGAATACAGTCTAGTCGAAGGACACAATAGTGTCTATGGTCTGTCTCTGCGCACGCTGCCTCCAACACTGTACACCAGTAGTATTTCCCAAACGATTGAAACAGTACCCGGCACGTTATACAGGTTCTCGTTCTACATGAAGCCAATTACTGGGGGAAGTAACTCGATATTGACCTCCACCGTATCGGACGCTGTCGGAACCAGCATGAAGATTCCTACCAACGTCGACATAAATCAGTGGTCGCTCAAGTCATTTATGTTTACCGCGCCGGGGACGTCAATCGTCGTGAGCTTTAAGATTGACTCGACAGTTGCGTTGGAGGCGAGAGATAACACGGGTTCCACGGTTGCATCGGAGGCGATTCTGGATGACATTTCGGTTACAATGGTTTCATCCAGCACTCAGCCGGTAATATCTCTCCCGTCGTCCACGGTGCCGGATGTCTCTGTGTCGGCCTTTAGCACCCAGCCTATCCCGACACTTTCTACATCTGTTGCGGAATCGACAGTTAGCATTTCGTCAAGTTTGACACCTACATCTTCTAGTATCCCGACTGTTTCTGATCTCCCGGCTAGTTCTATCCCGACATTTTCTACATCTATTGCGGAATCGGAAGTCAGCATTCCGTCAAGCTTGACACCTACATCTTCTAGTATCCCGACTGTTTCTGATCTCCCGGCTAGTTCTATCCCGACACTCTCTACATCTATTGCGGAATCGGCAGTCAGCAGTTCGTTAAGCACGACGCCTACACTTTCTAGTATTCCGACTGTTTCTGATCTCCCAGCTAGTTCTATCCCGACAATTACTACATCTATTGCGGAATCGGAAGTCAGCATTCCGTCAAGTTTGACACCTACATCTTCTAGTATCCCGACTGTTTCTGATCTCCCGGCTAGTTCTATCCCGACATTTTCTACATCTATTGCGGAATCGGAAGTCAGCATTCCGTCAAGTTTGACACCTACATCTTCTAGTATCCCGACTGTTTCTGATCTCCCGGCCAGTTCTATCCCGACACTCTCTACATCTATTGCGGAATCGGCAGTCAGCAGTTCGTTAAGCACGACGCCTACACTTTCTAGTATTCCGACTGTTTCTGATCTCCCAGCTAGTTCTATCCCGACAATTACTACATCTATTGCGGAATCGGAAGTCAGCATTCCGTCAAGCTTGACACCTACATCTTCTAGTATCCCGACTGTTTCCGATCTCCCGGCCAGTTCTATGCCCTCTATCTCAACAGCCACATCTGTACCGATCCTGGCCAGTAGTGTCCAATCGAGCTCAATCATTCCATCGAGTCCGGCCTCTAGCATTCAGTCTAGCGTGACGCCTATATCTTCTAGTCTCCCGGGTGTTTCCACCGCAGCCTCCTCGGCATCAACAACCGCAACGGACCCCGCTATCATCACCACGCTACCTAACTTGTCACTCCCATCCGCCACTGTCCCGGGCATCACCGAGCCCACCAACGCCCCGGATGGGGCAAACTTACTTGAGAATGGTGACTTCGAGACGGGAGCCCTCTCGCCCTGGATTCCTGCTGGAACCTATAGCCTCGTCGCTGGGCGTGATAGTGCTCATGGTATCTCCTTGCACACGTCTCCTACGTCGCTCACTGGCATCATCTCGCAGACGATTACCACGAAACCCGGGACGCTCTACAGGTTTTCGTTCTACATGAATCCAATCAGTGGTGGCAGCAACTCGATACTGACCTGTACTGCATTGGATGCTGTGGGTACCAGCATCAAGATTCCTACGAATGTTGGCACGAACCAGTGGTCGCAGAAGTCCTTTACTTTTACTGCTCCGGGAGCTTCGATTATCGTGGGCTGTAAGATCGATTCCACTGTTACCTCCGAGGCGCTTCTTGATGACATTTCAGTCGCATTGGCTTCATCTAGCATTTTACCTTCATCAAGCCTCCCATCGTCCACGATCCCAGACGTCTCAGCATCAGCCGCCAGCACCCAGCCTATCCCGACAACTTCTGCGTTGGTACTGGAATCAACTTCTAGCGTTCAGTCGAGCGTGCCGATCCTATCCTCGTCGTCCGTCCCAGCAACGACGAACACAGATCCGGCTATCATTACTACGCTGCCCAACCTGTCACCCTCACCCGCTACTGTCCCAGCCGTCACTGCATCCACAGGCGTCGCGGATGGGGCGAACCTAGTTAAGAATGGTGACTTTGAGATGGGGACCCTCTCACCCTGGATTCCTGCTGGGACCTACAGCCTCGTCGCTGGGCGTGACAGTGCTCATGGCATCTCTTTGCGCGCGTCTCCTCCAACGTCGGTCACGGGTATCATCTCTCAGACGATTACCACAAAACCTGGCACGCTCTACAGGTTCTCTTTCTTTATGAACCCCCTCAGTGGAGGTGGCAACTCGATCCTGACCTGTACCGCATTAGATGCCGTTGGGACCAGCATCAAGATTCCTACGAACGTTGACACGAACCAGTGGTCGCAGAAGTCCTTTACTTTTACTGCGCCGGGAGCTTCGATTATCGTGGGCTGTAAGATTGATTCCACTGTTACAGCGGAGGTGCTTCTAGATGACATCTCAGTTACACTAGCATCATCAAGTAGTCTGCCTCCATCAAGCCTCCCATCGTCCAAGATCTCGGACGTGTCAATACCAGGCACTACCACCCAGCCTGCGTCGACACCTTCTACATCCGTTGCGGAAACAACAGTCAGCATTCAGTCTAGTTGGGTCACTTCGGTGGTTACATCATCTTCCGTCCCCTTCGCATCCTCTTCCGTCCCGACAACAACTTACACGGACCCGGCTATCATTACCACGCTACCTAACTTGCCACTGTCATCCGCCACTGTCCCAGCCGTCACTGCATCCACAGGCGCCGCAGATGGGGCGAACTTACTTGAGAATGGTGACTTTGAGACGGGAGCCCTCTCGCCCTGGATTCCTGCTGGGACATACAGCCTCGTCGCTGGGCGTGACAGTGCTCATGGTATCTCCTTGCACACGTCTCCTACGTCGCTCACTGGCATCATCTCGCAGACGATTACCACGAAACCCGGGACGCTCTACAGGTTTTCGTTCTACATGAATCCAATCAGTGGTGGCAGCAACTCGATACTGACCTGTACTGCATTGGATGCTGTGGGTACCAGCATCAAGATTCCTACGAATGTTGGCACGAACCAGTGGTCGCAGAAGTCCTTTACTTTTACTGCTCCGGGAGCTTCGATTATCGTGGGCTGTAAGATCGATTCCACTGTTACAGCGGAGGTACTTCTAGATGATATTTCAGTTACACTGGCCTCATCAAGCAATCTGCCTTCCGCAAGCCTTCCGCCCACCACGAGTCCGGATGTCTCTGCCTCTGCTGGTAGCAGCCAAGCCATCTCGTCAAGCATTCAGTCAAGCCTGACGCTCGCGTCTAGCGTTCAATCATACTTGCCGGTTACGACTGGCCCTGCATCGGCTAGTTTTATCCAGATGACATCAACAGCCACATCTGTACCAATCCCGGACAGTAGCATCCAGTCGATTCCAATGCTTTCATTGAGCTCGGTTCTTAGTCTCCAGTCAAGTCTGACGCTCGCGTCTAGCGTTCAATCCTCCTTTTCGGTTACAACTGGCATCGTATCGGCTAGTTCTACCCAGTTGTCATCAATAGCCACATCAGTACCAGTCCCGACCAGTAGCATCCAGTCGAGCTCAATGCTTTCATTGGGTTTGGTCTCCAGTCTCCGGTCAAGCTCGACGAATACATCCTCTTCCGTCCTGACAACATCTAACACGGACCCGGCTATTCTCACCACGCAGCCTAACCTGTCACTCCCATCCGCCACTGTCCCATCCGCCACTGCATCTACAGGCGCCGCGGATGGAGCGAACTTACTTAAGAATGGTGACTTCGAGACAGGAGCCCTCTCGCCCTGGATCCCTGCTGGGACCTACAGCCTCGTCGCTGGGCGTGACAGTGCTCATGGCATCTCTTTGCGCGCGTCTCCTCCGACGTCGCTCATTGGCATCATCTCGCAGACGATTACCACGAAACCCGGGACGCTGTATAGGTTCTCGTTCTACATGAATCCCATCAGTGGCGGTGGCAACTCGATATTGACCTGTACCGCATTGGACGCAGTCGGAACCAGCATCAAGATTCCTACAAACGTGGACACAAACCAGTGGTCACAGAAGTCCTTTACGTTTACCGCACCGGGAGCTTCAATTATTGTGGGCTGTAAACTTGATTCCACTGTTGCAGCGGAGGTACTTCTAGATGATATTTCAGTTACACTGGCCTCATTAAGCAATCTGCCTTCCGCAAGCCTTCCGCCCACCACGAGCCCGGACGTTTCTGTCCCAACTGGTAGAACTCAATCGGACTCACCAACGCCTACTCCTAGCATCCAGTCAAGCTTGACACCTACGTCGAATATTCCGTCAAGCTCGACAGTTATGTCTGGTACTCTCTCGACTAGTCATACTCAGCCTCTCACAATAGACACATCTGTACCGGTGCTGGCCAGTAGTGTTCAATCGAGCTCAGTACTTTTATCGAGTTTGGTCTCAAGCATCCAGTCCAGCGTGGCGCTGACATCTTCAACCCCGTCGGCTGTTTCTAGCCCACCAGCTAGTTCTGTCCCATCCATCTTATCCACCACGTCTGCACCGGCGATGACCAGCAGTATTCAGTCGAGCTCACCTCTCGCATCGAGTCCGGTCTCTAGCATTCAATCCAGCGTAATTCCTACAACTTCCACTCTTGCGGCTGTTTCCACCACGTCCATCTCGACATTGACAACGAAAACGGACCCGGCCATCATCACCACGCAACCTAACCTGTCACTGCCATCCGCCAGTGTCCCAGCCGTCACTGCATCCACAGGCGCCGCGGATGGGACGAACTTACTCAAGAATGGTGACTTTGAGACTGGGGCCATATCGCCCTGGATTCCTGCTGGGACCTACAGCCTCGTTTCTGGCCGAAACAGTGCTCATGGTATCTCCTTGCACACGTCTCCTCCGACGTCGCTCACTGGTATCATCTCCCAGACGATCACTACAAAACCTGGCACGCTTTACAGGTTTTCATTCTACATGAATCCCATCAGTGGCGGTAGCGGCTCGATACTAACCTGCACTGCATTGGATGCTTTGGGAACCAGCATCAAGATTCCTACAAATGTTGATATGAACCAGTGGTTGCAGAAGTCCTTTACTTTCACTGCGCCGGGAGCTTCGATTATTGTGGGCTGTAAACTTGATTCCACTGTTACAGCGGAGGCGCTTCTGGACGACATTTCGGTTACACTGGCCTCATCTAGCAGTCTGCCTACGAGCCCAGATGTTTCCGTCTTGACTGGTAGCACCCAATCCGACCCATCAATGCCTACTTCCAGCATCCATTCGAATTTGACACCTACGTCCAACATCCTGTCAAGCTCGACAATTACGTCTGGTTCTCTTTCGACTAGTTCTATTCAGCCTCTCTCATCTGTACCGGTGGAGGCCAGTAGTATCCAACCGAGCTCAGTACTTTCATCGAGTCTGGTCTCAAGCATTCAGTCTAGCATGGCGCCTACATCTTCAACCCTCCCGGCTGTTTCTAGCCCACCAGCTAGTTCTACACAGTCAATATCATCGGCCACATCTGCATCGGTGCTGGCAAGTAATATTCAGTCTAGCTCACCGGTCTCTAGCATTCAATCCAGCATCCTTACAACTTCCGCTCTTGCGGCTGTTTCCACCGCGTCCATCTCGACATTGACAACGAAAACGGACCCGGCCATCATCACTACGCAGCCTAACCTTTCACTGCCATCTGCTACTGTCTCAGCCGTCACTGCATCTACAGGTGCCGCGGATGGGGCGAACCTGATCAAAAACGGTGATTTTGAGACAGGAGTCCTCTCTCCCTGGATTCCTGCTGGGAACTATAGTCTTGTCGCTGGGCGTGACAGCGCTCATGGCGTGTCCTTGCGGACATTCCCTCCGACATCTTCCACCGGTATCATCTCGCAGACGATTACCACGAAACCTGGCACGCTGTACAGGTTCTCGTTCTACATGAATCCGATCAGTGGCGGCAGCAACTCGATATTGACCTGCACCGCATTGGACGCCGTCGGGACCAGTATCAAGATTCCTACTAACGTCGGTACAAATCAGTGGTCGCAGAAGTCTTTCACCTTCACTGCACCGGGCGCTTCCATCATCGTGGGTTGCATGATTGATTCCACGGTATTATCGGAAGCGCTTCTGGACGACATTTCTGTCATGGTGGCCGATTCCAGCAGTCAATCTCCACCGATCCCTTTGTCGACCTTGGCCATCGGTACGCAGCCTATATCAGGAACGTTTACATCCATTCCGGTCCCTGCTATCAGCACACAGTCAAGCTCGATCAACGTCCCGGTTGTCAGCATACAGTCAAGCTCAATCGCCATCCCAGTTATCACCACGCAACCTATCATAACACCGTCATTAGTCACTGTTTCGGCCGCCTCCACCTCTACAGCTGGCGCGTGTAGTCTGAACCTAGTTCAAAACGGTGATTTTGAGACAGGAGTCATATCGCCCTGGATTCCTGTCGGGACTTATGGTATTGTCGCTGGGCGTGCCAGTGCCCGTGGTGTCTCCTTGCGCACGTCTCCTCCGACGTCGGTCACTGGCATTATCTCGCAAACGATCACTACGAAACCCGGCACGCGGTACAGGTTCTCATTTTACATGAATCCAATCAGTGGTGGCAGCAACTCGATATTGACCTGCACCGCGTTGGACGCTGTTGGGACCAGCATCAAGATTCCTACAAACGTGGACACAAACCAGTGGTCGCAAAAGTCTTTTACATTTACTGCGCCGGGAGCATTTATCATCGTGGGCTGCAAGATCGAGTCAACTGTTGCAGCCGAGGCACTTCTGGATGACATTTCCGTTACACAAGCTTGTTAGTCGAAGATGGTCGATCATTTAGTGGAACGGTTTCCAGGCACGAATGCCTTCATTTTGTAGTTTAATATACAGTTATCATCTCTGTACATTTATGTTGGTGATTTTCAATCCTGTTGCATGTTCACGCAATTCATGACCTATTTGTTTCTGGGCCAATAAGTCTATGCGTCTCAGGTAGAGGCAGGCAAACGACTCGAGTTGCATGAGAAGAGTCACATGGGATAAAAGGTATGTTGCACAAAAGAATGGGGGCAGCCGTCTGGCTACTATTTTGTGCTGTACATGCCCCTATATACCCTGCGATAAAATAAGTCGCCGAGCAAAACGAGAACAATGAATGGAAGAAAATTGTAGAAGCTGTATTATCTCTGTACCATGTGAGTCGCTTCTCCGACAATCTCGTCCTTCCCGTTATTTCCGAGTTCCGACGTGCCGTTGCTTCCGATGTTCCATCGTTCCCGTAGTTTCCGTTGTTTCTGCGCAAGGAAAAACGACCTCTTCTGTCTTATTAATCTCATCATAGACGGAATTCCATTCTTTGGGCGGTTCGGATCTCGGATTCCGGAGACACGGACCCCACACGGCCCCTGGGCCCTGGTTCTTAACTGGGGTGAAGCCTCCGGACCGCCAAACGGATCCATTACCTATGTAAATACCTAGGTACTGGGCAGTTTTTTATGCGGCCTAGGTAGGACACCTCGGGCGTGAAGCAATTCGGAGTCTCGGATCACCCGGAGGTTTGAAACTACATAAAAGCTGAAGTAAAGTCGACCGTAATATTGCATCAACTTGTGCGCTTCCTGCTTGCAAAGACCACTGACCAGTGCCATCACGGCCATCGGTAACTAACTCTTACTCCACTTACCAGTCTGCTACAAATAACACCTACATTATTATACCTGTG
Source organism: Claviceps arundinis (assembly GCA_018360175.1). NCBI lineage: Eukaryota > Fungi > Ascomycota > Sordariomycetes > Hypocreales > Clavicipitaceae > Claviceps > Claviceps arundinis. The sequence goes on along the minus strand of SRPS01000431.1, from coordinate 2,877 downwards.
CTGTGAGTCCACCCCCAATCCTGCGCAGATTCACTCGTGACTTCGTGTGCCTCTTTGGATTGGACTGACACGGCCAACGTCTTTCTTTGCGACTTTAGTTGAAACGCCCTTCACCCGATCCAAAACAAATTCCTCAAAGCCAATCACTATCCGCAAAACCACGCACCAATTGCTACAGATATGAAGCTTCTCACAGGCCTGCCCCTTGCGCTCCTCGCCGGCCGCACACTCGCCGATTGCGGCAGAGGCCTCATCAACGGGTCGGATGACTACCGTAACGTCAAGTCCGGCCCTGCATGCGCCCTGAAGTCACAAAATGTGTACTTCTGCGGGGGCTCGGGAACGAGCGTCGTGCACAAGCAGAGCCGCATTATCCTCCGAGCTGGCGCATCTGACTCGACCGTGCAGGTCGAGTGCGTTGGAGGCTATTCCTTTTTGATCAACTGCAGTGCGAACACGGGTGCTGTTTTCACCGAGCCGGCTTGCAAGGATGGGGTCTCGGCCGTCTACAGCGTTATAGAACCTAAGACTTAGACTTGAAAGTTGAGCATTGACGGAGCGTTGCCAGTTGGATGGTTTCTGGCTTGGTACGATGTACGTCTGGAGTTTCCATATCCGCCGAGCGGGCGGCGCTTGAAACAACTCAGAACTGTGGTGAAGGTGGTGTTTTGACTTATCAATTACCAATGTACCATGATTATCAGCATAGTTCAGCATCATAGAAATTCTCCGATGTGATTGATGTTACAAAGTATGTTGCCAGCAGGCTGCGTGCACATGCAACATGTCACGGTAAGGACTCAACACGTCAGAATCACACTGCCGTCCGATCGTGTACGGCATTCCAATTTCTTTTTTTCTTTTTTTCGTTTTATTGTTTGCTGGTTCAGCTGATGGACCAGACGTATCCAGACGGACCTTGAACTGTTTTATCCCATCCTCTGGAGTCAGCCATCATATGATCATGGTGAGCAGCACCATCGCCCATGGATACAACTTCAAGACTAGACGAAGACGTCTCAGCTTACATGACCCATTGCGTTGCGTCTCAGCGGTACATGGAAACGGCATGTCACACCAGTCTCCAGGGCAAATCTTGCTGAAGATGCGGTCACGGGTTGCAAATTGCTCTCAAGAGGTATGTACGTTGCAAGTAAAAGATACATAGGTACAATGTACATTACTACATACGTGCAGTATGTACATGTATGACATGTATGTACGGAGTAAGTGGTTGCCGCAATCCCGCATGGTGATGCAAGGAACATGACGTTGCGGCGGGACGAGCCGGGTCTAGGTGGGGTGCCGCGTTGACACGATTACGAATACATACATACATAAAATATGTGCTCCGTACATTGGTATCAATATAGCGGACAGCTCAGCTGGTAGATAATGGGTAGCCTGCCCGGTGCAGACAATAGCAGAAGTGAACAGCTGACGAAAAAGCGGCAGAGCTGTTGTAGACTTGTCAACGGTCATCGCCTCGGGCCTCTCCCGTTCCCGTTCCCGTTCCCGTTCCCGTCTGCCGCCTGCCGTCTCTTCTGTCGTACATACCTATTCTCTACCGCTTTCTGGAAGCCTGCGACCCACGCGGCCAGAGCGCCGTCGAAATTCGCAGCCACGGGAACGGTCGCAGTCGCAGTCAACACTCACACTCACGGTTTGACAGCGCGAGGGCCTTCCTCCAACCCATGGCTTCCATCGCCTCCCTTTTGGCCAGCCCGCCCAGGCCAACAGCCAGAGTCCCCCGGATCGACATTGCGCCGCTGTTTGGCGACTCGCCGGCACTCAAGAAGCAGGTCGCACAGGCCATCGACGCGGCGTCACGCGACACAGGCTTCTTCTATGCCGTCAACCACGGCGTGGACCTGGCCAAGTTGGCGGACGAGACGCGGCACTTCTACCGAGCGCTGACAGCGGCCGACAAGTGGCGGCTAGCCACCGGCGCTTACAATCCACTTCATCGGCACAAAGTGCGCGGCGGCTACTCTCTCGCCGTCCCGGGCCACAAAGCCGTCGAGTCCTTGTGCTACCTAAACCCCGAATTCCAACCCGACCACCCCCGGATCGTGGCCGCTACGCCGCTTCACGAAGTCAACGACTGGCCAGCCGCATGCCGACAGCCGCGATTCCGCGCCTTCGCCGAGAGTTACTACTGGGACGTCTTGAGCGTTGCCACGGCCCTGCTCCGTGGTTACGCGCTCGCCTTACACCAGCCCGAGGATTTCTTCACCCGTCACCTGCGCCGCCACGACACACTCTCATCCGTCGTGCTCACCCGCTACCCGTTCCTCAACCCGTATCCGGCCCCGGCCATCAAGACGGCCGACGACGACGGCACCAAGCTCAGCGTCGATCCGCACCGTGACGTCTCTCTCATCACTGTGCTGTGTCAGCCTGGCAGGCACCAGAATCTGCAGGTCCAGGGTCCCCGGGGCCAGTGGCTGGACATTGAACCCGACGACTCGGCCTTCCTGGTCTGCTGCGGGAGCTACATGGCGCATATTACCGGCGAATACTACCCAGCGCCCGTCCACCGCGTCAAGTGGCTCAACGAGGAGCGCCTGTCCCTACCTTTTTACGTCAATCTAGGCTACCATGACTGCATTGAGCCGTGGGATGCGGCTGATGCGGCGGTCGCGGCGGCTTCAGGCTGGCGAGGGCAGGTTCTCAACCATCAGCCCCTTGTTAGTCGTCGGCCGATACGCTACGGAGCGTATCTGAATAAGGGCCTGGCGGATCTTGCCAAAGTCAATCGACAGGCTTAGACATTTGCACGCACTTACCGTATAATCTCAGAAATAAGGCCACGACTGGGACGCCCAATTCTGACGAATCAATGTGTGTGCTATGACCACGCTAAAATAGGATGGC
>SRPS01000430.1:0-11619 GCA_018360175.1 Claviceps arundinis | reverse complement strand
TCTCGCGTAGTTTCGTCGCGTTTGATAGACAGATGAATGCGCTGTTGAGCGCGGCGATGGACAGACCCAGGAGTGGATTTGGCGCCCTGCCTGTCAGAATTGCACCTTGAACTTGTGATTACAATAACTCGGGTTCCAAGCAGCGGACTGAGTTCAATCTAGGTTCGAAAGCAACCGAGTTCAATTATGTACAAGCCAAATAAACAAACTCCGACATGTCTGTTGGATTCGCAAAGGGAAAGCAAATGAAAGCAAGCATGCATGCATAAATATCGAACACACGATATGTCAAAACGGTACACACGTCAGTATCTTATTGGTCTCTTGTTGTCTTGTCTTGTCTTCTAAGAGTGAACAGGAAAGGAGCTCGAGGGGACGAGCCCTTTATCCTGTCACCAGGGATCGCAGGTCGTCACGTGTGATCTCACCTAACATGAAACGCCGAGGATATTCCGTGTTGTGCGATTCCGACAATGTCCTTACGTTTTGGGGGTGGAATTCGCTACGGAGATCAGGGTCCTCTCGTCGTCCTCCCGGGGGACCCCGACTCAAAGAGAGGCGGCGTCACAAGCGCGGCTTACTGTGATCACCTTGGGAAATGCCTCCCAACCATGCCCGATGGTGACACTATCTTCAAACATGACAACGCGCCGATTCACAGAGCCAGAAACGTGGAAAAATGCGTCAAGGATCTGGGGGTGACTCCGCTGGCATGGCCGCCATACAGCCCCGACCTGAATCCCATTGAGAACCTCTGGTCATGCCTCAAATAGCAAATTTTCAAACGGGATCTGAATATAGGGCATATTAAGAGTTCCCAGGCTGCCTTGTATCACCTGGGGAAAATGGCGACAAATGTTTGGGAAGATATGGAAATAAAGCTTGTTAACGACCTGATCGACAGCATGCCTCGGCGTCTTCAGACTGTGATAGATTCCAAGGGTTGGTATACAAAGTATTGAGGCAGCCAATTGATTAAGCCTTCATGATTCTATAGACTTGCTTAATTACACATTTTTGACATCTTAAATGGCCAGATTGCGAAAAGATGAAATAAATAGGTGTGATCCAAAATGTGTCCAATTTGGCCGTTGGGCGTTATTTTCTTGGTGGGGCTGCACATACTCCGTAGGTACCTAGGTACTCCCTAAGCTGAAGGAGGACCCACCTTGTTCGTTATTTTGGCCTGTGATATTTCGTCAACCTTCTTTTCCCGGTTAATCATTTACCTACCCCTCCTCCCTGCCCTAGGGTTTTTCCCGTGCGGTTTATGTAAATAGAGGTACTAGACATTAGGCTCGCCTAACTAGCGTAAATTATTATTATTATTTACCTACCCCTCATTTGCTAGTTTTGTGCGAGCAACTCGACACCTTCATTCATGTCGCCATCCTGATTCAGTTATCATTATTTATTGCTCTCGACTCAAGATGACGTTTTGCGGTCATTTTCCGAAGATCAAATCCGGATATTCAGATTGTTGTTCTTACTATGCATTCAGTTTGTCCGATGAAAGGGTGTGAAGAGTAGGATTTATTGGTTCTTGTTGTTCTGGAGTCAAGGAAGGGAGAAACAACTGTCGTTAGCATGTGAACTTTTACGGAGATTGTTCCGGCATCTTCGATTCAACATCAGAGATACTGAACTTGCTGGTTTCTATAATAACCTTGGGAGGAACCTGCGAGGATTGCCTGATAGTTTTTCGAATTGTAATTCTACACACAATCTTTCTAGTGAGGAGATAGCTCCTCAACCTCAACAAAGCTCATTCCCATTCAGTGTTTTATCTTCTTCTGGAGCAGTTAGATCCTGCAAGCGTATTTGTGGGGTAGATCTATCTGTCAGTCCACGACCACCGCCCGGCTTTTTTCGTTTTTATTTAAGCCACTGTATGTACAAAGCTACTCCGTGGGGATGCGATAGATTCCGGAATACATACCTATGTACATACAGGTACCTCCCTTCGAGGGTATCGCTAGTGCGACCAGGTCTTTCCACCATTCCGGTTGGTGGTTAGGGGTTAGTGGTTAGGATTAGGTGTTGAATTGGTCATGGTCGTCGTGGAAAGCGACCTGGTCGCGTCTGCGTTGTCACACATGATAGTCAGCTGAACGCTGGTCGTCAGTCATCATTGAAAACAGCGGACTCTGGGCGGCGCCGGGGCCATTTATGAACATAACTGGCTTCTGTCGACATGCTTCTCATTGCCTGCTTGCTCGACTTATGGTGCATTTCCTGAACACTAGGTATCTTCGAGAAGCGTAAAATATTCTGACTGTGGTGGACGCTAGGGCCAGAATCAGCACTTGACCAAGCTAGCGTATTCAAGCTATTCCGGGAGCCTCACAGACACGCTGCTTCTACAATGCTATCTCATCCCGACGAAGAATGTTCTATCAAATGGCCACTCAATGAAGAAGACATTGAGAACGATGTTCCAGCATCCCTTCTCGTGGAGAACAACGAGCGAGTGATGCAAGCTTTATCCGAAGCCCCTCGTGTAACACAGGGCCATTCTTCAAAATACCGCGACGAGAGACTCGATCGACAAACAAAAACACAGTGGCCAACTGCGAAGGTACAACATTCGATCAATGCCAATAGTCAACGAGGATCTCGCGACTTTTCTGGGCCTAGATCTTCAGCTAAACCATTACTTCCTGATGGAGATCGCGAAATAGCTCTTTGGAGATGGGTGAACATTTCAAATCTGGACAGCTTTATGCGGGACGTATATGACTACTACGAGGGCGGAGGCCTGTGGTGCATTCTTTGTTCAAATGCGTTATGGCTTCTGTAAGTACGACTCCGCGAACACGTGTCATGTTTATGCTAACAGTAAGCAGGGAGACTCTTTTCGTTACTGTCTTATTCACTTTTATTACTCAATGCGTTGATTATGCCAAAGTGCCGGATAGCAAAACCCTGAGTCAAGTCGTCATCAAGCAATGCTCTCGAAAAATGTCGTTCTCATGGAGCTTCGGAATATGGCTATACTCATTCTTCTTCATTTGGAAGTCCGCACAGTATTTCTTCGAAATACGTCGACTGATTCATGTCAGGAACTTTTTCGCCCACTTACTCGAGATTCCGGATCAAGATATGCAGACAATTTCTTGGCAAGATGTCGTTGCCCGAATTATGAAATTGCGAGACGAGAATCCTACAACTGCAACGAACATGCCAAGGGATTGTCGCCGCTTTATCGGAAGCCGATCGAAAGGTAGATTAGACGCTCACGATATAGCGAACCGCCTAATGCGCAAAGACAATTTTCTGATCGCCATGATCAACAAAGACGTCATAGACCTCTCTTTACCACTGCCATTCATTAAAAAGAAACAACTTTTTTCCAGAACGATGGAATGGTATTTGCAGTATTGCATTCTGGACATGGCATTCAACGAGTTCGGCCAAGTCAGACAGGATTTTCTGCGTGCGGACAGACGGTCTGCACTTAGCCAGAAACTCCGACAACGGCTATACTTCGCCGGGTTGTTAAATCTAATTCTCGCACCAGTAGTCTTGGTATATGTCGTTATTGTATACTTCTTCACCTATTACAACGTAAGTGCGGTAGGAAGAGTGTCTACCCTCCCCCGCCCTCCAGAGGACCTATCATTTTGTACGAGTTAGGGCCTTACTCAACAAACCTTAGGAATACCAAAAGGATCCAAAGTTGGCCGCGGCTCGAAAATACACAGCGCTTGCAGAGTGGAAGTTCAGAGAGTTCAACGAACTGCCTCATTTATTCTATGAGAGGCTGCACATGTCAATTCCATTCGCGACGCATTATATTGACCAATTTCCTAAGCGTATGACTGAAGACGTTGCCCGCAGCATCTCATTCATGTCCGGCGCGATTACTGCCATTCTGGCTATATGTACTATTCTTGACTCTGAACTCTTTCTAGGATTCGAGATTACACACGAAAGAACTGTGTTGTTCTATCTAGGTATTTTTGGAGGTATATGGGCTATGACAAAAGGAATTGTGTCTGATGGCACGACTGTATTCAATCCTGAGTTTGCGCTACGAAATGTCATTGATTATACGCATTTTATGCCCGATCATTGGCAGGACCGGCTGCATAGCTTCGAGGTCAAGAAAGAGTTTTCCGAGCTCTATAAGATGAAGGTGATTATCTTTCTGGAGGAAGTGCTGGGTATCATCACAACACCGATGCTTCTACTCTTCTCTCTACCCAAGTGTGCTGAGAGCATCACAGATTTTATTCGTGAGTTCACGGTTCACGTGGATGGACTTGGTCACGTCTGCTCGTTCGCTGTGTTCGACTTCAAAAAAGGTACAGGACAAGCAATTCATCGAAGAAGGGACTGTGACGTCAGAGAAGACTTCTGCTCAACCAAGCATGGAAAAATGGCCGCTTCCTATTACGGATTTCTCGACAATTATGTCTTTAATCCCAGATTAGGCCAACACCAAAGGCCGCCAGGAAGTCGCGAACAGTTTCGCATGCCACCAACCTTCTCTGGGCTCAATTCTCCATCTCTCGCTGTGGATACGAGGAGTTTCAACTTGCTTCGACCGGATCCAGCGAGGCAACGAACTCATGCGATCAATCTCCTGGTTTCTAGAACGGGTAAGGAGGATGCGACAACTTCGACCACACGATTCTCTCCGACGACTTCAGTCTTGCTTGACTCACGCGATCAATCACCAGGCCCTTTGCCTGAAGCAAGAAGCTTAAATCGACCTCGTCACGCTAGAATTGCATCTAAAGGAGCATATCTTGTACCCGATGAAAGCATTGAACACGAAAATCATACGAACAAACCTACAGAGATAATTAATATCTGTGAAGAAAGAGGACTATTGGGCGACTCCATATGGGAGACATCAGGGCACGGCGTGAGCCGCGAACACCGCCCAATGGATCCGGAAGAGTCGCAGGTGGGCGTTTTAGAACTGATTCACCAGCTCCGGCAAGCGCAGTATTGTCGGCGAGGCGGCGGTGTAGTCTAGGCCCCGACCTCGTTGAAATGACGTCAATGTGTGCTATGGCGTTCCAGGTCACCCACTCTTGCCTCCACATTCGCAGTATTCCGTGACCGCAACATGTCTACATACCTAGTTGGCCCTGCAGCATCGTATTTATTTGAGGAGCATCAAGAATGACTACGTTTTTACAGCTAGCCATGTGCAGTTTGTGACGGTTACCCGTAACTGCTCTGTCCGTCGGCTTCAAAGCCAGCATGTACCTATATATCCCGCACTAAGCTGGTTCTCATCAGCTTAGTGTTCTGACCTTTTGGTCGGGTCGGCAGGGATATCCGATTCCTCACACAGTTCAAGTGGAACTGGAATCTTTGCTTATCCCCTTAGCGGTCTTAACCCTCACTTCAGGTCACTGACAGGGGATTGCAGCCAATCATGCCGCAGCATGATGAGGGGGTACATAGGTCCTACTGCAAAATTGGCGCAAAGCCTGAAGTACCGGCAGTTTTCAAATGACAAAAAGCTATTTCGGCGGGGAACAAACTTTTTCCACTGTCCATGTCATTCGAAGTCACGACCAGGTGTGACCTGAAGTGAGGGTTTGACTATAACAACGTCAAAATTCAATTCCATCCTTAGTTGAGCCTACGGGCGATCATATACCGCCAGTTCTACCTATCTACGTACGTCTCAGGCGAATGTATCTGGTGTGAGGTGGCTGAGCCAGCCAAGTACCTCTAAGACGCTAGCAGGGGACTGCATACACTAACCCATTTGGGAAGGGAGCAAGGACAAATATAATATATTAGTTATGTAAAGGATGATTAAAGTCTCCCGTATGTCGGAACTCGGGCCTCGGCATTGCAGCGGAGATAGTTTGATAGTTTTGATTGCTCATTGCAGCGGAGAGCAGGTGCCGAGAGTCGAGACATGACATATTACCTATATTTGTACCTAATCGATTCCGCAATAGTGGGGTGTGGCACGAGACTTTTCCTGATGATCCCACCTCCACTAACTCATGGAGCAATTTGAACAAACTTCGTTTAACACCAAAAGTAGTTTTCCGCGCCTCGCAATTTCTGTCACCCCTTGAATTATTTTACACAAGATCGCAAGCATGTTATACAGAAGGATAGCTACCGCTGCCCACATGACGTCCCTGCGCACAATGCGCGGCCGCCACGTAAGACCCTTGTGGTTGCAACGGACGATTATGCAGACTGTTCGGATGTACGCAGACAAGGTGGTCAAAGTGCCACAAATGGCAGAATCCATATCCGAAGGAACGTTGAAACAATTCTCGAAATCTGTCGGTGACTTCGTCGAACAGGATGAAGAGATCGCAACGATCGAGACTGACAAGGTACGACAACTCAGACATGACTTGTGCTGAGGAGGCATCGAAACAGGAACTAACAGGATACTTCGTCTCCATATAGATCGATGTTGCCGTCAACGCCCCGGACTCTGGAACTATCAAAGAGTTTTTTGCAAGCGAAGAAGATACAGTCACTGTCGGTCAGAACCTGGTTCGTATCGAGCTAGGTGGCCCACCGTCGCTCGACACAATTGACAACAAATCTGCTTCCACAAAAGGAATCAAGGACGAAGGCAATTCAAAGCCGAAGGAAATATCAGAAGCCTCCGAGACGAGGGAGAATTTACAGAAAGAGGAAACGCAACATATAACACCAGAACTCAAAAGTGCGCCATCGTCACCGGCTCCCGATGCAAAGCAGAACGAGATCGCGTCTCCGCGCGCGCAGATTAGCAATGCACAACCTAGTAGAGATGAGCGTCAGGTATGCTTGATCATCAAATGCTTTTTCGGACAGCAACTAACTTGCGTCGCAGGTCAAAATGAACAGAATGCGTCTTCGAATCGCCGAGCGTCTTAAGCAGTCCCAAAATACTGCTGCATCACTCACCACATTCAACGAAGTTGACATGTCCAACATCATGGACTTCCGTAAGCTATACAAGGATGACGTGCTAAAGAAGACTGGAGTCAAACTTGGGTTCATGAGTGCTTTTTCGCGAGCCGCAGTCTTAGCCATGCGAGATATTCCGGCTGTGAATGCATCGATTAAAGGCCCGAACGGCGGCGACACTATCGTTTACCGGGACTACGTCGATATTTCCGTGGCAGTTGCGACGGAAAAGGGTCTGGTTACTCCAGTTGTCCGCAATGTCGAGTCAATGGATTTAATCAGCATCGAACAAGCCATTGCTGATATGGGGAAAAAGGTGAGCGGCGTTGCGTCTCAGCCTCTACATGATGCATTGATTCAACTGACTATGTGGACAGGCTCGAGATGGTAAATTGACCATCGAGGACATGGCTGGTGGTACATTCACGATAAGTAATGGAGGTGTTTTCGGGTCTTTGATGGGCACGCCTATTATCAATCTACCACAGAGCGCCGTACTTGGTCTTCATGCTATCAAAGATCGAGCGGTGGCCTTGAACGGCAAAGTTGAAATTCGACCAATGATGTACCTGGCTCTGACATACGATCATCGCTTGCTGGATGGAAGAGAGGCTGTGCAATTCCTGGTGAAGGTCAAGGAGTTCATTGAGGATCCAAGGCGTATGCTTCTCTAGATGAACTGTGAAGGCCGTTGAAACAAAGATATGTGTATAACTAGTAAAGCTGAAGATATGTGTATAACCAGTAAAGCTGAATACTTAGCGATCACGCAACAGGAGGCTGTCAACAATCTGGAAGGGATATTCATGTCATGAGAGAGCTTTGAGCCCTGCAGCTATGTTCTTCCTTCCTTTCCTGCACCATGCCTCCGGCGAGGGAGGCCTGACGGCACCGAGGTAGTCCTACTCTATGTATTGACAATCGGAACGGGCCCGAGGGCCCGACGACAGGTTCTATCAACTTATCAAGATTCAAAGCACAAGGGTTTTCCTCCCGGTACTAGGGGTTTTCCTTTGTGGAGTTCAGAAAAGCAGACGTACTAGAACTGGGCAAGCTATTCGATGTGCCGCACAAAAACGAAGCGTGGCTGCAGGTCGGTTGTTTTCCAGAAACATCAATAACTCAACAACGAATATATGTGAATTCATTGGAAGTTTTTATAAATACACAGATGACCCTGTAAGATCTCAAAGCAATTCCGAAAGCCAAATTCGCAATAGCGGTGCGACAATCCGGTGTGCGAGGAAATGAAGCGGCCCAGCTCGAGCCGCGTTAGGTAGCCCGCCGTTGACAAGAACAACTTCAGGTTTCTGTGGTTGATCACGTGTCTGAGCACCTCTGATCCCAAGCCAGAGCCAGAATCTATCGCAGATCAACCGGCACAACTTTACACAAATATGTTTTCTTAAGCAGAGAAAAGATGAATTCCGTACTGGGTGTCTAGATATTCCGGGGTTAGGACGAGGCTGTCATGTTGTGCGGCGGCGCGATTAGTGCTCATGGAACAAAATGCGGTCGCTTCGTTTTTGTGACGAGTAGTACGTGGCGCCAAAGATAGGTACCTAACGCAGGCAAAACTGAAGGGGTCTCCGTACAGGTACCTACACCTCTTGTCACCTACCCTTCCCTTCCACTGCTCAGACTTCTTTTCCTTCTTGCCTTCGGCGATCCTCCGGGGGCCCTCCGGGGGCCCTCCGGGGGCCCTCCGGAGGCGCTGCCGCGGGCTGTCCTCGCTGCGCTCGCATCGTCACACTGTTACTATCAATCACAGATCTCTCGCTAAAGACAATGGACTTCGCTTCCTTTTGTTGTGGACTCGTCACGGATAGTGGATGTATGCGCGAGAGGAAATGATTATCAATAAAACTAGGGAAGAAAGAAAGAGAAAGGACAAGAATGCCCTCCTACATAGCTGTTTAAGTACCTCCACGCCCAGTGGGGGCCCGGGGGAGTCTCAAGTAATCATCCCAGGCTTGCCGCCTATCTATCCACGATTAGTCATAGACTAATCCATAACATATGCCCTCATCGTCGGCCGTATTCCCAATGAGCCGCCTTACTTTTGGCCGCCCTCTCCTTCAAGTCCCGCAGAATATCCCCCTTTGTTGGCCGTTTGGGCCGTTCTTTCATGCCCTTGATCGGCGAGTTGTCCCCAAATGCGTCTGGTGGTGGTCCCTCCTCCGTTTCGCAGTGTCGCAGCCATTTGTCAAAATTACACGAGGGGCCCACTGCGTTCGGATTGCGTCGTGGAAGATCTTCAACTTCGGAGTCCATCTCTTCAATTTTGCGGCATTGTACCATTCCAGATCCTCGTCGGCTCCCCCCCAATCAACGCGGTATTGCAACTGCCCGTGCCGGATCCGCGATGTGACAACCCGTTCCACCTGGTGCCGTATTTCCCCGTCTACCGGTTCGACATCCGGTGCTTGGTGTCATGGTATCGAGCTTTGGCTCGTCTCCTTCTTACCTAAGTGCGAGAGAGTGGGGCGCGCACATCTTTGTACTTAGGATAGCATTTTCTCCTTTCTTTCTCCTCAAGAGAAACAATTCTATTGTCAACGCTAGAGTGCAGCAACCACCCTAGGCCAGTTCATCACACTTGGTTGTATTGTCCCGGCAAAGGGTTCGTCGCGGCCTTCCATAACTTCAATGCGTGGAATCGCCGGTGTACCTTGATTGCCGCTGGCAGATTCAGCTCGAATGTGTTCCCGTTCCTGCTGAGAATTTCATATGGTCCCGCCCACGGGTCGTTCAGCTTCTCGCTCGGCCGATCCGATATCCACCCTCTTCGGTCCACGTGTACGAAGTTCCCCACGTCAAAATCGACATCCCGTCTTTTGCGGTTCGCCGCATCTTCCTGTCGCTGTTGGGCCTTCTTCGTATTTCCCTTCGCGATGTCCCACGCCATGTGAATGCGCTCCGCGTATGTCAGCGCCTGATATCGCGTCATCCGGCTGGATGAGGAGTCGAATCGTTGTCCTATTCTTCCAATCGTAACTCATCCTTGGCTCGTGCCCTGTCTCGATCATGAAGGGGGACAACCCTGTTGACTCCATCGTGAGGCAGGCACGCCTGTGCCATGTCCGCAAACGGTAGCATCTCTGACCAGTCATCCTGCATGTGGTTTACGATCGGCCTCAGCCGTTGCGCCAGATAATGGTTCATGATCTCCGTCTGTCCATCCGTCTCAGGATGCCGTGCCGTCGAGAGCTGGATTTTGATGCCCAGGATCTTACACATTCGTCCCAGAATTCCGACACAAACTGCGTCCCTCGGTCCGACGTGATAGTTTCTGGGGTTCCCGTATGTCGCCACACGTTGTCGAAAAACAACCTCGCCGTCTCGGCCGCGTTGGTGGTCTTCTTGCACGCCATGCTATATGAACGTTTCGATAGTCGGTCCATGACCACAAACACAGAATGAACCCCGTGTCGGTCCTTCGGGAATGTCATAAAATCCATCGTCAAGTGTTGTCGCGGACGGTCCGGGACCTTCAGCGGCTGCAACAGCCCCGGTGCCTTATCCCTCGGAACCTGCGACCGGTGGCAGGTGTGGCAGTCCGCAATATATTGTGCCACATCTGCTTGCATCCTGGGCCACCAGTACTGGCCTTTCAGGATGCCAACGGTCTTATTCTGACCTGGATGTGCTGTCGGTTTCTGGAGGTGCACCTCGGCAATCAGTCTGGTTCGGAGCTTGGCGGTATCTGGTACCACCAGTCTACCCTTGTAGGTCAGCTGGCCGTCTTCGTCTAGCCAGTCGTCTGTGCCCTCCTTTTCCCAATACTGCGCCATTTCCTCCTCTTTCTTTGCATTTGCCCGGAGAATCTCCTGCACCAAAAAAAACCCTCGCGGTAATTTGTGCAGTTCCCCTCCTTCCTGCAAATCACTAACGTCGGTGAGATGTGCGAACTTCGATAGGTCTATCAAAACCTGCTCCCGATACGCCTTCTCATCAACCGCCGCGTTCTGCTTCCCTGGTCGAAAGTTGATAACGAAGTTATATTGGGATAGCGTCTCGCTCCACCGTGCCTGCCTCGCGTTCAATTGTTTCTTCATGGCGAAAAACTCCAGTCCGTGATGGTCCGTCAGGACCCTGATCGGCGTGTCCGTTTGCAACCCCATGAGTGTTCCGGTCGCCATTCTTCAAAGCATTTCACGATCGCCAGCAACTCCTTGTCCGGGATGCCATAATTTCCCTCTGCCGGCGTCATCGTCTTGGAGAAATATGCAACTGGATGCCACTCCTCGTTGACCTTCTGGGACAGAACCCCCGATACTACTCCCTTTGACGCGTCTGTTCCCAATTGGGTTTGTCGATTCTGATCGTAATGCATAAGCACCGGTGCCGTGACCATGGCTTTCTTCATTTTCTGGAACGCTTCCTCACAAGCCGGCGTCCATTCCCATTTCACGTTCTGGTGAGTCATGTTGTTCAGAGGTCGGGTTATGCGACTATATCCCTCAATGAACTTTCGGTAAAATGCGCAGACCTCAAGTCTTTAACCCGTCTCGGCCGTTCCCAATTTTCGACCGCGAGTACCTTTGCCGGGTCGGTGGAGATTTTCTTCGTGGATATGATGAATCCCCAAAAAATTGTCTCCGTGACGCTGAACTCGCACTTCTTGATGTCCGCTTGAAGCCCCGCGTCTCTGAGTCTCTGCAGTACTTCTCGCACGTGTCGGGCGTGGTCCTTCGGATTCATGGAAAAGATCAAGATATCGTC